>DWAV01002018.1:0-11999 GCA_018231305.1 Noctuana lactifera | reverse complement strand
GGGCAACACTTTAACAGACAAAAAATACATACTTTTTGGTCTACACTTCTTAGGAACAACTCTTCAAGCTCCCTATAATGTTCCAATGGAAAAACATGGTCAACAGTGTACTGCAACAGTAGCCTCAAGGAACCAAGCGTAGCGCTGCCCGCCGCCGATAGCCGAGTGCCCGGCGGAGTCGCCCCCCGAGAGAGGGCGCCACCAGCGCGGGACGTTAGGAAAAACCTGCAATTCAAATAGTAGTCATTTGAAAGACTCTTCTAAACTTTCAGCAGAGAAGAAACATG
Source organism: Noctuana lactifera (assembly GCA_018231305.1). Taxonomy (NCBI): domain Eukaryota; kingdom Metazoa; phylum Arthropoda; class Insecta; order Lepidoptera; family Hesperiidae; genus Noctuana; species Noctuana lactifera. The sequence goes on along the minus strand of DWAV01002018.1, from coordinate 11,712 downwards.
TTTAAAGACTCTTTAAATATGAAGCGACTTTTAACGTCGAAGTTTTAGAACCTTTTGATCAAGACTATTAATAACAGTTTTATGGTATTTAGAGCGTCTTCTCTTACCAAGCTAGTAGAGGAGCTGGCGCAGATTGTCGTAATTGTATCCTTACTTCACCTAGGAACACAGGCGTAGCCGCGTCGTGCCATACCGACACTCTCGCCTCGCACGCCACACCTGCCTGCAATGTGCATAAAAATCAATTACCCCACATTGACGTAAATAAATACCGTTATAAATATGTTTTGATATGATGTCTTACCGATTGGGAACCATCCTTATCCTTAGGATCAGCCTCCATGACGAGATCAAAACAGAAAATTTCATCAAACTGCGGATTGACCGTTTTCTTTCTCGGCTTCGTGCGCCTTTCCACTCTCCGCCCGTTCGAGTATAACAACGTGACGAGAGCGAAGGGATCGCACTGGCCGTTCTTTGTTGTGAGTTCAGAACATTCGAGCACCCGTAACCGGAGAGTGTCGGGGCCTACGCGCGCTGCACAATGTCTTTCGGGGTCCGACCAGTAGTCGGCGGCGGTGGGTGTGCAGGACGTGTCCGATTCGGACATCGTCGTATGCATGGGGGGTTTCGTTCGTGTCGCCCATTGCGCACGATCTTTTAAACTCTCCGACCGCGACAGTCCCAAAGTGGGCTCCGTCGCGACGGTAGCGAGGAGCTTCTTGCTCGTGGAACTCGAACAAGAGCCGAACCTCATCTCCTTACAGTATTCTGATAGTCTAACTAGGTTGTTGGCTTTCGTCTTCGCCGAGCAGTGGTCGCCGGGCGTCTCCGGGTCGGGCGGCTTTGGGTCCATTCGCAACCGTTTCCTAGAGTCTTCGAGTGAGAGTTCGATGTACGCCTTGCCCTGCACCTCTGAATCGGCATCGACAGGTCGCAGCGCGAACCAGTGGTCTTTGTTATTATAACGCTGCAGATCTTCTCGTTTGATTGCAACCTTTCCGAGAACTTTGTCCTGTTTAAGGTGCTTATCGCGGTCAAACACGTATATTGACAAGTATCGAAATCTACGTGGCACTTCGAACTGGAATTCCTCGCCAAAAAATGGGCTGCAACAAATATAAAACCATTTAAATATTGGGTTTATTGACTTTGTATTCTTACTTGAAAAGGGAGATAACATTCTGTTACTCAAAGCTGGTTTTTCTGCTGATAATGTTTGTTAATTTGAATTATATAATTAGATTACTAACCTAAGTAAAAATACAGTACGTTATATTGTAGTAGCTAAAGCTAAACTAAAGAATACAAAGATAAACAGATAAAACTAAAGCCATTTTCAGCTACATGGCATAGATTACATGAAGGTTAATCTCACCACTCTTCAATCTCACCATTTGTACAATAGTTATCAATAAAAACAATCTGAAGAGTTGGGAACAGAAATGGTCCATCAACTTCTAATTACACAATTCTTAGTTGTTGTACTTACTATTAAAAAGGCAAGTATTTAAATAGAAAACGATTCAGGTGTCAAGTACCTACTCGCCAAGCAACGATTACTTTAAGCAATAAACAGCATAATTATCTCCTTAAAACCTTGAAACTGTTAGTACTGTGCAAATGAATATAAATACAAATTAGCGAAGTACACGTTCGGTATTGGAATATGTTATGTGCACACTGCAGAGTGGTCCCTTCGATACGAACGTGATAATAATCATAGCACGGATGTGTGTGGGTCGTTCACGACAGAGGTGAAAGTTTTAACACTCGTTCATATTGTTATGGGCACATAGGCCACGGGAATTTGTTAAGTAGGAAGGTATGAAGACGATTATAGCCATGAAAATTGTACATCAATACAAGCTGTTTAGAATACGCTGTTTATTTCCGATATTACTTAGGTAAGTAATTAAATACCATAGCTACATTAACTAATAAAACATTAATGATATTCTATAATCATTTGACCATCCGTACAAAGCTAATTTTTATAATAATATGCAACTTGTATTTTTTCAAATCGGTGCAGTAGTTCCTGATATTAGCGCCTTCAAACAAACAAACTCTTCAGCTTTATATTTATCAAGTATAGAAGTATAGATATCAGTTTATTTTTAGACTTAGTATTAAAAAAGAAAGCAGCCAACGACGCCAGATTAGTTGAACATAATTATTTATTCCATCTCAAACATAATTACAAAAAAAAAGCACCAATATGCGTGATAATATCTACACATTCTACACCAAAGCGCATTCAACGTGGAAATTCAACAATCCTGAAACGACCGTAAAAATCGCTGACATTCGGTTAATGGTGATGATATTATTATGGATCATGCCGAACATGACACGACTTTTCCTCAGTTCGTGGAAGCGATATTATTAGTGTGATGCGGATGATGTTATGTTTGCGTTAATTTGTTACCGGCAGATTTCGCATAAGCAGATGTCACTTGACTTATGTGATGCACATCAATCACACACATTACACGTTTTCTACTAAAGGCTACCTTGGAAAGATACACGTCGTTAGTGTGGTACCTACGTGTTTTATTTACAATTAACTTTCGCCTGGGAATCCGTTCGCGAAGATTTCTTATCTGAGATCATTTATATGGAGATGATGCTCCTCTTGAGGACGGAGATGGTCGCCTAAAATATATTGTGTTCGGCAGCAGCCCTCCGCAACCGAAACACAAGAAGGCACTTGCCACGAGGTTTGCTTAACGGCGGGTTATTAGAGCAGCGGTGGTATCTCCTCGGGCCTTTATAAGCTATAGCTTAAAGGTAGATCAACTACCAATAAAAAAAATTGTATGAATGAAGTTGTAAGTTACACATCTGAACGCATACATTATCTTTGGAGCTTGTACAATGTACTTAGGTACATAGATTTATTTCTAAATATACTATTTTGAGATGACGTGTTCGAGATTAATAAGATTGGAGAAGTGGTGAGTTTTGCAGCGCGGCAGGCTTACGGGCACATCCGGAGCCGGTATTTATAAACCGGAGGCGGAACCGCCAGCAGTCGCGCGGGGGCGACCGGCGACACCCGCCCGCACTCTTTATATGAAATAGGTATTAAAATAGTTTGTTGTCCGCAAAACTAATGTATCTAAATTAAAGTTGATCTGTATTCCCGATGTCTTGTCCCGTAGTACGGTTTACCAGGAAATACTTAATATATACCTACCTATATAATTATAAAATTATCATTATTCAATATGCAGCTACAGCCTATTATTAATTACAATATTTCGTTTCATTACTCCACGTATACTATCAGAACTAAGTACGTAATATAACATAAATACGTATAAATCAGTGTTACCAAGCGACAGTATTCTAACAATGCTGCACTATCACCCGAGCGAGTATGACTCGCGCTTGTTTTTAAATAGCTAATTCAATAATTGGGCCAGGCCACACCTACACTCTCCATCTTCATGTAGCCGTAATAATAATCGCCGAGCAAGGAATGGTGGGTACGTATACGTAAAACAGAGCAATGCACTTAACCGGCCGAACGGTCGGGCTGCGCCCGCGGCCCGTTTCGACGCCGATCATCGTTTTACGCGCCACCAGGTTCCGGCGCCAATTTATCACTTAAAAGCTTCCGCTAGAATCAGCACTACTGCGGTATTAATATGGACTATTTCATGACAGGATTACTTCGACTCGAGACTGCTACCTACTGTTAATGAACTCGTATAAACTCGTGACGTGAAGCTGGCCGGCCGCAAGAGAACTCACATTACTTTTACATTTTTTATTTATCAACAACTGACCGGTTGTAGTAGGTAGTAGCACTGATAAAAGTGATTCATTGTTCTACCGACGCGACGTCACGCCACATTAAAAATAAACGGAGTTGCACCACACGATAGGTAAATGAACAAGTGAGATGTGAATAGAGTAAGTCGCAATGGGCGTTTAAATACGTTAATATAGTTCGAGACCTACTGTCACAAACATAGAATGAGATAAGGTATCGCGAGACAAAGAACCCATTAAGTGAGTGGCTGGGCGAGTGACGTGACATTTCCTTCGATATCCGCCATCGCGTCCTGCTCACCTCTGGGGTCACTAAATCATTATCTCGCTTCCGTTCAATCGTTTAACAAATAAAATGTCCCTTGCACCGATAAACAATCGGACGCTCAAAGACATAGTAGTTATGAGTAAGTACACAATTAGTAACACTTCACACCCTCTAGTAATAACATAACAGTGAAAAGGGAGTTAAACTTTCACGAAGTATTTAATTCTTGAGGACATGAAAGAAAATCAGTATTACTTCCATTTAAATTTCAAATTCTTCCTTCAACAAACATATATCTTGAAACAGTTCACGCCACTCTAACTGACAGCACACCGGCGAGGTTATTTTTGTAAGGCAATTACAGGGGACAATTTGTATCTCCGTCCGTTTAGATTATTGAATCACGATCCACGAACATGATTGTCTCTTTGGACGTCTTAAGGCTGAGAAATCTTCGCAATCGGCAGACGGATAACGCAACAAGTGAAACTCTGCAATATTTTTTACAGGTACCTAGGTATTGCGATGAAATAACAATTTATCGTGATATTGTAAAGAGTTTTTTAATAAAAATTACTTCAAATAGTGTTGCACTTGTCTGTTGTTTGTACAGGTGATACGAGTTCTTGAAATTTACTTTATTTAAAACTGAAATAATACAGCTTTATAACAGGTAGAGGAACAAGTGGAGGGAATTATTATTAGCTATTTGACGCGTGGCTCCTATAAGCAAATGCGATTGGCTGAATGTTGTGACATGACCAAACATAACGATGCTAATTGGCAAATATTACATATTGTTTCTTTTCGACCAATCATTATAATGTCTGAAGGTACCATGCTTTTTACCGCACTAAAAGAGTGTAGGACCATTTCCTGTCATCATTTCTCTTTCTTTGTTCCATGGTTTGTTCTGTTTATAATGAGCTTTGCTACTCGTAATCATCAAATCGTCATTCTTTCTTTGGACAATCGCGCGACGATTGTCTACTAGATACGCGCATGTTATAGAATACGACACGAGATTTGACGGATATACCATCCAGTCACCATTTGTCTCTCCCTGATTTTTTCGTCTTACAAAACATGAATCAGTGTGAAACGGGTGGTTAGTGCAGTGTTGCCGTTGGCGTCTCATTCATTCCGAAAACTGAATGCCGAGGGGTGGAGCGGAAGGGACGTTCCGCGTCGACGCACGCTCGCCGGAAGCGCGTCCGGGACGCGGCACGCCGCAGCGCCGCCCTCTGGCGCAAACCTCCCCTTGCCGCCAGTTACGATCGGCTTCCCACACCGAAATAGCTATTGTTTCACCGGGATTCCGATCCGCACTGTGAGAATCTGGAGCTTTGGGTCACACGGATGAGGTGTGAGCGGAACTCGACTTATGTATGATTTCTTGCGAGGAAAAACTACAACGAGAGATTGATTTCTATACAGATCTGTCTTCTCAAACTTATTGGGATCATCGTGTTAAAATTACAGCTGTACTGTATGTTCCGGGTATTATTAATATTAAAAAATATCACGTCATAACATGACTGATATATTGCTAGTCAATTTATAAACCGATCATCTCCTGACCTAAATCTTAGAACATGAATGAAAACTTCCAAAATGTATTTGATTTGGGACAAGCGAGAGCGTATATTTATCTACTACATTCAACCTCATTTCTGTTAGCGAGAACAAAGTAGGTATATACGTAATTCTGGCCGCACAGGAGAGTAGTAGATAGATACTGTGTACATACTTCGCTAATTATTCTCAATTCTGACGCCTAGCCTGTACCACAAATTACGTAGCGGCCAGTGCGTATAATTTTACAACCATTCACAACGGAACGGGCCTTGACCCAGTAAATTTGTTTGCTCCCTGAATTTAATGTGCCAGTAATCGTTTCCCATCCGATAGCTAGCTATCGGAAGCCGGTCCGGAAGCTGAACAAAGGAACCGTTATGCGCACTGGTCAAATATGAGCGTTATTCTTACGTGACAAGTTATTCCTGTAAGTAACACGTGCGTGCTGTCTGCGGATGTTAGAGGCGTTTGTACTGAATGTCCGCACTTATTGGTTTGCTTTATAAAGGAAATTCTCTACATTACGATCGAAAATACGTAGCAATTAGTATACAATACTGGACGCGCCGCAGTACACAGAGGGAGCCACCACCTTAAAGCACGCAAGTTCTAGTTGGGAAGGTGTGTAAAATTTTCATTTTCGTTGAGGCGGCCATATTAGCCCTCAATTCCTGACTAGCAACGAAACCTGGGGTATCTGATAGGACTTCTATTCTACTTGAAGTTGGACATTGGTGTCCATAGAGACCACTAGATCACTGCTATGTGCTACCCATTGTTAGAAAATGACGGACCGTCGCGCCGTAGGTACTATTCTAAATAAACATTATGCTACGCGATAGATGAGCGTATGTTAATCAACTGTGTACTTTCATAATTTCATTAAATTATGTAATTGTTTTCATTTGCAACGTAATATAATACTCACTTGAGCGTTTTCTCCATCGTGGACGTGCGAAATATCTCCTCCTGGTCGAGCGACAGCACGCAGTATATATCGCGTTGGGACCCGGCGCCATTGTTGCGAGCTGGTAAGTTCTTTGCTTCACCTGTAACAACGACACCCCATACGTATAACACGAAGGAATCACAATCGTGCTGCACTGGAGTAGCAGCTCGAAAAACCTTGGAAACATCAGCAATAAAGTGCAAACTACTAATACAACCTAAATACAGCTAAATTGCTATTACAATTACGCGTACGCAGCGAACAATGCAGTTTAAGATTTTTTTTGTAAATCCTAACCTAACGTGGGTAATGATTTTGGCAAATAAAATCAGTAAGACAGCAAAAATAATTCTCGCTCGTGTCACTAGAAGAATATTTTGCATAAGCGATTCATCCAATCTCTCGAGATGTCTACAAACAAAATTGTAAACTCAGATACTAGTAGTAGTACTAGTCTAGTGAGTTACAAAAATGTCAGCAAACCACTAATCGATGTCATTGACACAAATGTCTTTGACATTCATTCATTGGTGCTCATTTTCGTAGCTACAGACTTGGTTACTAATGGTCTATATGCTATTACATACTAGCTTATCCCCGCGTCTTCGCGTGGACTTCAGATTGGACCAAGAAATCACGTTGTCCTATACAAAATTTTGCCCCCGTTCTTTACCCCCTTAGAGAGAGAAGTTCGGAAATCAAATGTTGGTGATTTATTTTGGAGGCCATTTTCAATTACCCTACCTATGAGCCAGCTAAAGCTACCTATATGAAGACGTGAACGATATATAAAATGATCTCAAATTACAATAAGATTTAAAAAAAAATTTTTTTTTAATGTTCCGTTAAATACAGATTAGCATTGTAATTGAACGTTAATAATATTGATACTACGGGACAACATTCACATTATACTTTACATAAATATTACCTATTTATACAAACATTATATAAAGCTAGGCATAGCCAAAATCCTAGGTAGGCCCTTGGTATATTACGTACGTACACGTACCATAACGAGGCGACTCCAATTAAAGGAGTCAATGGATTGCTTCGCCATTTCGGTGCATGTCCTCATCGAGTCGTTTGCGTAAGTACACAATGGTTCCATTAATAGGAACTTCAATGGCACGACTTAGTACCCGTAATTCTATTAATTTTCTCAACTAGTCCTCTTCCGCGGCATCGTCTCCGTAAATTTAATGAGTTGCTCAATACCGATATACATAGTTGTCAGACGGCACGGTACTCGTAGAGAGTATGGCAGATGGTAAAGTTACAGTTAATAAAATTACCTCATTCTTATTTGCAAAACACGTATCTAACTAACAAAAAATTTATATAGAGGTTTTAAACTTTAGACCTAATTGAATATATAACTGAAACTCTATTTGGAAATTAATTAAAAAATATAATCTATCTATATTTAAAAACCGCTTCTTTGAAAATAGAACAAATCAAAAGGCCATCCAAAAGGCAATTGTTTTTATTGAAAACGGCGACTAATCCTTTGGTTTGCACTTTGCACGCAATATTATTACAACTTACAAGTTTCATTACGACGCGCAACGCACGATCGCGACCCTGAGTGCGATTCTCAATGAGTGGAGCTTTCACGTTCGTTAAAGTCCACACTGCCATGTCGGTATTGCTCCATGGCTGGCAGCGGTGAATGATAAAGTTAATTGAACAATATCGTGGGTTCGCGTACTTTGCAAAACCAATTAACGGAGGAAAACAAGATATACAGTTATTATGTTTTAAGGAACAGTGACATTAAAAAGGTCCATGGGTTGCGCAACGAATGGTGACCTCGACAGTTAAAGCTTTATACGGAAAGGCGAGGTGAGGCGACCATGCATCGCCGTCTGCCCATAAACGATATTGCTAGCACCCAGCACAGTCCTATAATAAATGACCTTTACATTTCTATGCTTTGAAACGCGTACTATTAAAAGATAATGGTTCTTTTTTAATGTTTAGAAACGCTGGTTACTGGTAGGTACTTGCGTGCGAAAACGTGCGAAAACAAGCGTGTTTAAAAAAATCCAGAAACCTTTTTAATAAAAAAAGAATGTACGAGTACTTTATTAAGAACAATGGATGTCTGCTATATGAATTCGAACCAAGGATTTGACATAACATGATTGATAGACGAAACTGGGTTCACAAAGAAAATAACTCATTGTGTATATGTAACTATTAGTGTATACTTTCGCAGACGGGTACAGTACTAGCCTAGGTAACTAACCACGTACTGCATGAACGTTTGTTACAGAGTCGTTTTAAAGAAATCGTTCCCACGCATTTCTATGTATAAAAGTAACACAATTTCCAGTAAATTAGCCTTTTACAAAGGGCTACTTACTTCGTATTCAACAATAACTATAATGAGGCACATTCTGCTGCAATGTGCTTATATAGAATGTTGCAATGCGTAATAAAATTATGCAAAATGAAGACAATAACAATAGTGTTGCATTAAGTGGATCAAGAACAAATTCAAATGCTCACATGTATTTTGTCAAAATTGCAAACATAAAATAAACCTCATTATTTAACTATTAAATTAACAAAGGACTGTTTTAAAAGAACTCTCTTTGTCGGTTTACAAATTAGTCACATTAGTAATACAGGTTTTATTTTGTTTTTAAAACTTCCAAGCAAGTTTTTAATTACGATTTTGGACTTAAATTTCATAGAATGTTTATGATTTCTGTTAATGGTAATTTCAGGGTCAATTCTTGTACCGTGTTTAGGGCTTATTAACCAGAGCCTGAGCATCAAACCAATGGTTTAACTAGCCAGGTTTTAATCAGGGTTAATGATTCGATAAAGGTTTCTCGCTAACGTGCTCCATTAAAGGGATAAAAGTAAACTGCTCAGTAATCGCTAAGTAATCTCTTGGTGTAACGAATGAAGATTGTTACTGGGTATTGCAGGCCAGTTTAGATTTGATAGGCCAGTAAACAAGCTTCCAGGTAAAATAGATTACAATAAAACTGATAAGGGGTCCAGAAGACTAAAAGCACAAAATAATAACAACGTCATAATTTCTTAATTTTTATATAATAAGTGACTTTAATGGCTACGAACTACGAATAATTCGTAGGTTAATGGTAACAAACCGCGACGAAATCATAAACAATGGACGATAGAAAAAAAGAGATAGTGTATGCGAAATGCAAAATTTGTATACAAAATACAAGTGGCCTTTCACTTAAACGTTTGTACTTAATACCAAGTCATCATTACGCACATAATTATTCAACAGTGAGGCAAGATTACTGCGGCGATTGTTAGGGCGACTAAACAAAGAAATTCAACTTCAACAGTGATCGCTCATCGCAGTGACTCCCACAAATTCGTCGTAATTGGACTTGCGAGAGAAACTTTAACAAACTGTTCATAATCGTTGATGCAAAAACAGCCGCTGGTGTGACCAGACGGGAATTTATTTATGGACTTCTAACTTACTTTTAAGGTTTTAGGGTATGGTGGATTCCTATCGTTCCACCGTTATATTTCAGAACATTCGATATTATGCTAACTGATAAATAATAATAAATCAATGAGTATAATAAATAAACAATTAAACGTGAAATTGGCAGACATTATGTACCTATTATACTTATGTGGATAAAAAGAGAGACTTTTAGATGAATTTGAAAGATTGATTTACGAGTAGGTACTTAGTGGATTGTATTTACTGCCGACTGCCGGATATACATTTAGTTTATAATAATCTTATCTAAAGTAGATTAATGTAATATTACAATTTTCAGTCACAACTGCAGCAAGACACCTTAATTTTTTAATTAGATATAATAATATGTTTTTTAGACATGTTTTTATTTAATCCGCTTTTTAAACGCAAATACCTGGCAACCCGAGCCGCCATCGCCATGAGCACGACAGTACCACACGCCATCGCCGTCGAACTAGATCGTGGGAGTGAAACGGGACCCTTTGAATGGCACCATCAGGTACTGAGGAAACGTGTAATGACGGTAAGTATTTAGCCACAATAGCGACTACACTCATTAAGATATTTCCACAGGCGTGCGTGCAGCGATTGTTTCGAAATCGAGAGTACGTTAGACGTGTACTTTAGAAACACCATACGCAATCATTCCTATTATATTGTTTGAGATAGGGGCATGATTTGTATAAGATAAGCAGATAAGCTGGCTCTTTAAGATACGCGCATGCGCTTGCCGTAAGAAAGTTTTCAGAATAATCGCTTGCGTAAACGTCTTCGCCGTTGTTACTTAAATATCTGCCAAACCTTTGCAAGTAAAGAGAAAAATTACACTTTTATATGTTTAATAAGATTGAAAAAAGAAACTCAATACTAAATTAAGCACTCAAGAAACAAACAAATAATTACACTAGTATTTCTCGTCTTACAACAACGAGCCACCATTAAATTTGATCAATAAATACTTTAATAGGTATTTAAAAAAATAAGAGATATATAGGTATATAACAAAATCGAATTATGTAAATGTAAACATAAAACATTTTGTTAATAAAACAGCCATAAAAATATTTATAACTACAATCTCATGAGCAATTTCGTCAAGAAAAATGAAAGTGGTATAATTAACTGACAGTATATTTCCACAGCTGTCATTAGTAGCGTTTAGTTGTAACATAATTGTACATATAAATTCTTAAACTAGGTTTATTGTTCCTGTCGTGATTATAATACGAAGACGTGGGGCAAACATCCTGCGACGGATGTCGACCGCCGTCTCGTCCTCTCCGAAAGACATAAGTGGTGATATATTACGTGCCCAAATTCTACTATCGATCCAAATAAATTCGATCTTTAAAATGAAAAGAGAAAACTGTTCTATCACTTTGGAAGCACCTTGCGCCGTACGTAGGGTACCAATATTCTGATATTAAGCAACTTCATGTGGAGAAGGAGCATAGAATTACAGAACAACAACAATAAATACTTATACTTAATTGTACGTCAAAGAGCAACACAGTTATTACACAAAGATAAACAACATAAAGGAAATGACCAAAGATGCGTTCTTAGCGCTCAAGTGGCGATTTTTCCAGACAACTTTTAGGTAGACATAGATATAAAAAAAAATCTTTATTTAAAAACATTAAATAA
>DWAV01002017.1:0-11999 GCA_018231305.1 Noctuana lactifera | reverse complement strand
GCTCCAGGCCTTCCCCGGTTGTGGGGAGAGACCCGTGCCCAGCAGTGGGACATAAAAAAGGGTTGAAGGCATTGTAAGATAAAAATGGGGGAAGATAAATTGTTGCAGTATGTATTTCTATAAATAAATATTTTTATGTATCTATATCCTCCAAATCTTTATAAATAGTCAAAGCCTCCAAATCTTTATAAATAGTCAAAGCACCCAGGAGTGTCTATAAAACTTTAGTCATATAGTAGGTATAACTTTATTGTAACATAATTTATTTACTTGTGTGAGTTTAATGACTTCTTACTAAATAGTCGACATAATGTCTACAGAGTTTAATAGCAAATGTGTTTGCCCTTGAAACATAATTACAACAATGCATAACTAAAACGAACCTCGTACATTTATTACGTATAATTAATTTTATTAACAACTTGTATAATAAAATGTAAGTTTATTATAAGGCAGTAGTTTTAGCACAGATTTATTTATAACGTAAAATTACTACACACAGTCTGTATTGCACATTGGTTAGATCAAGACAAGTAACTGCCGATATCTTAAGAATTTTTAAAAACTAGACAGTCGGTGACCAACTTACCATCACGTGGCTCGTCTGCCTGTCTGCTAGATATAGCATATGGAATAAAGTTACGAAATATACACAGGTTTTGAGTTTCAGAGACTCGATTTCGATTTGACGGAGCTTAAGCTGCTTAACATACATGTTAGTTGAATACATTTTGATAAGCCTTTCAGGCTTTCAGAATGTCGCAGATAACCGTATAAGTTTAATATATTACCTGCATATTATTAAGCCTTCGACCCTTTTTATGTCCCGCTGTTGGGCCACCACTGGGCTGTCACAACTAGGGAAGGCCTGGAGCGTAGCGTAGAATGTGTTATATTAAGTAAATAAATAGTAAATTAGCAATTAAAAGGAAATACTTTACTTGAAAGTAACGAAAGCAGATACCTGTTAATATAAATGAAAAATTCGTTTATAAATTAAAATCCTTAAAAATGTTCTAAATAATAATTAATTATTTATAAATCGCGTTACGAAAAAAACCGACTTCAAAGTTGTCGCGCACTTACCAGATTTAAGACTTAGGTATATGGTTTTCTCATGGATACCGTTGTCAGACCTAGACCAAATCAAAATGGGACCAATCGGGAACCGTCAGCTTTCAAATCAAAATGAATCATTCCAAATCCGTTCACCCAGTCGAAAGTTATGAGGTAACATACAAAAAAATACAGTCGAATTGAAAACGTCATCCGTTTTTTGGAAATCGGTTAAAAATAGGATGTTCGGTTTTTAGTCTTGGTACAATTCATAATTTACCATAGTGTTGGAGTGCAAATTTCTATTATAGATTTATTGAAAAGATTACAATAAAACAATGTCAATATATAGGTTTTTAATACCGTAAGCCGAATTTAGTTTCACTACTTGAGAGAGCCAACATACGAGTACATATTTTGGAAGTGCAAATGGGGTCACAGAAAAACATATATTTTTTCAAATATTTACGCTTCTTTTTATATTTAAAGGTGAATGTAAATTTCAATGTCTTACCACGTTGTTCACTATTGACAGTAAAGTAAATGCAAAATACCTTAAGAGTAAATGGTATTGCCGCTAGCGTAAAGCTAGCAAATCATAAACCAATGCGGGTGCCGTGTCAATGTAGGAAGGGTAATTGAACTAAATAGGACATTTAAACCATAGCTAATGGCCATTTAGAGCAGCAAGGCCGCGACTAAGTCTTAGTACTGACCTCCTTGGACGCCGCCTCCTTAAAGACCCTTCACAAAGAGAGCCGTACCGCAGAAACAAAATTAAATGTCTTTTTTATGTAAATAAAGTTGCATACAAGCATGCAGGCTATTTTATGTATATGGTAGAACAGGTTGTCCGCAGGTAGGACTTCTATCCTGTTTGGTTAGGTTTGGAGCGTAGGTGTCCATGGATTGTGACCCCTTAACATTTGGTGGCCTTCACTCTTATTTGCTCCTTTAAGATGTCAAAAAAAAAAACAAAATCAACCGTTAGAACAATTTGTTAGCATGAGTAGAACGAAGAAATATACTTAAGTGTGGCGAAAATCTCGGCCTCTATACTACATTAGGTATGACGTATCGAATGGGTTTTCAATAAAAATCGCAATAGGCTCACTTAATATCTCCGTTTGTTTCATCATCCCGGTACTGGTGTTAAAATTCAGCATTTCAAATGATAAAAACGCAAAAAACAGCTACTATGCGGATAAGCTTTGAATTTTAGTTTGATTAGGCGGCTGCTATTTTTAAACAAATCGCTGCCAGATATTGATTTATTATACTAGGTAAAGGATTTATGAACGTACTTAATGCAAATTTGTAAATAAGGACTTATAAGGTTTTTCAAATCCATGAAAAAACCTTTTAAGTAAATTTGTCAGAAATGGACCTAATTGAAATTGAAACGGAAAGGAATTTTGAAATAAAAAAAGAATATTCAAAAGCCGTTCTTCCAATTGAAAGTTATAAGGTAACAAACATAGAGAAAAACAGAGAACTATCGCGTTTTTTTGAAGTCGGTTGATACTTAAAAACCTTCGAACATATTTCTCATTACCACATCGTAAGTAGGTACTATAAAATCTGCAAGAACAAAATATACTTTTACACGGGATTGGGAAAATCTCTAGTCAAAAATTGCTGTTAGATTACCTTGTAAATAAACAAATGGTTTTTGTCATTATACCTAAGGCATTTCAAGTGAAGAGATTTAAACATTGATATAACTTCTTTTATTTCATTTCGAACTTATTCAGTACAATCTGAATTAAATTATGAGGGCTCAGCTATTAGGACCAGTCGACATACATTCAATAAGACTATAATATTATTATATGTATTAACTGGGCGAAAATATGTCAATCATATGTGACCACGACAAACAGGTTTCTTTTGGAATGAGCCCAACGAGCCAGTAAATAACTAATGCCAAATGCGCGATAGCTATTATACTTACTAAGGTTTTAAAGCTGTACTATTTCAGGGATAGCTTTTTAACTAAATAATTATATATTTAATAATCCGTATCTATTCAAGCGTCAGTTTCACCGGCTCGAATAAAAATCTGATAGTCAATTATGAATATATTCGCACACCTATTACTACACTGTATAATGTCAAAAAATTACTTTACTAAAGCCTGATAATAAAGTTAAAAAAATATATTTTTGTGACTTAATTCAGTGTTGTGGAGCGGCTAATTAAAAAATAAAGATCATTTCGAATTATTTCGAAATAGTATCAAACAAATTGTGTATGCACAGTCACTAACACTGTAGGTACCTATTAAATCTAAATAACTCGAAGTAATTTCCGTGCTACGTTCAACAACACCGGATTATAACGAAATAATACACTATAACACCAAGAATGTGCATGGTGCTACCATGGTGGATAAGTCGCAATTCGTATTAATTTTGTGTTCGTGGTATTCCCTTGGCAGCGTGTGTAGGGACCAATGCCACCAACAAAGACTTAGCGCGTCGCCTTTCGGAAAGTTTTGTGAATAGAAATACACCGGTCTTAGCGGCAGATGCGACAAATTTTTGCCTATTTTATCATTTATAAAAAAGTCAATTTTGGGATTTTTCGAAATAATACAGTGTAGTAATGGGTGTGCGAATTATATCTCTGAGATAAACTGTAAGCCAGTGTTAACGAAATACTTACATAGATATTATTTTTAACACGAAGTTTTAATTTCAATACGAGTTAATTGAATCAATACAATGCTATCGCAAATTTACAAAAAAGGTAACACGAGCGGCTTAATAAGAAACAAAGAATAGCATAAAAATAGAAAGAGGATTTTCAACTACGTCCAGTACAGACCCCGTCGTGACCGGTGCGTTTTGTATTGAAATTTTAATTAAAATGTTCACTGCAGCTTTTAATAAAGCATCATTTGCATTTTTGCCCCTTTGATGAGGGGAATGTAAAATGTTTTCAAATAAACTTCCGTGCATCCATGACGGAACTGACGCTATAAATAAAAAACGAATTTAGCAAATAGAGAGTTCTAGGCATTTTGCCCAATGTCAGGGAGGAAGTTCAAATAACGAATTGCTTTGAGATTTTACATGACGCTTAATAAAGGACACGATTTATTTACAATTCCGACAAATCTTATTGGGTGTATATAAAAACTCGCCCCTGTGTCCAAGCCTCTGATGTAACGTTCCGATTCAAATAATATTCATGCACGTAAAAGAATGTTGAATCTAAAGAAGGCTTCTCACTGATATACCTACTATTTTTGTCTTATAATAATACAAAAATAGTAGTAATAAGACACTTATTACGTTGTTACAAATGAAACTTTTTGCGTAGTTACTCGCAACTAAAAAGCTAACAGTGTGTTTAGTTGCTTTCTTTGGGTGATGTTTATGTAGATGATTGTGCGAAGCTCAAGTTTTATTACGTTCTGTTATATTTTTATGGATTTATGAACTTAACAATTGTAGTGATTTGCGGTATACAGCCTGTCGGCACGGGTCTGCCGGCGAAGGCCTGAAACATACTCTATCACGCTGCTCCAATGTAAATTGGTGAAGGTACAGGTTATTGGTCAACTCATGTCGGATATTATTAAATCGCCTAAAGGGCCTCCGACCAGGTTTAACGACTGTTATCGGTCGATAACAACCGACCGCGTCGAAGCTGTGATGTTAGATTACATACATTGATATAAAAAAAACCAAAACTCACAAAGAGCCGTTCTAAAACATCTTTGATACGAGTATATCAATGATTACACTGTTTCTAACCATCACCCGTGAAAACAGAGTTGTAAATATTTGTAGGTTCCTAATATAGTGGAGACTCGGCTTTACAGCGGACTATATGCGAACGTAAAACCTTTTTATTTGGCGTACATATCTCTTTCGATTTAGGTTCTGCATAACTTTTGAACGCGTAAAAAACAGAAAAAGTACAGATTTTCAGTCTGGTTCAAAATACCCTAAGGCATTTTTCAAAATTGCTTCAGCATTTACTTTCAGTGATGGTTTTTTTTGTTAATTTACATGTTTTAAAAATCGAAATGATATAAGAGCTTCTTCTGATATAAGAGCTTTTAATATCTCTATAAGGTCTTTGAATATCGTTGTACAAATAAATGCATTTCATTTCATAATCCGCCGACTCGTAAGTCCTTTGTGTATCGCCCGGGTAAATATGAGCCTCGGGGCTTGAAATTCACAAGCCATCGTGCCTGAAATTCAACGTCTGTGCGATGAAAAGTACATAAATAAGAAAGCTCCCAGTATTTTCCCTGATTGCCTTCAACCATTTTTGTGTTCCACTGCTTTGCACGGGTCTCTCCCCACAACCGGGGAAGACCTGAGCGTACTCCTTAAGGGGTAGATAATATCTTAACTCTACCTCTTAATCTAATATTATCTTAACGTAAATAAAATAATAAATTTTAGTGGTGTATAAAGACATAATATTATTATGTCCTCTATTCAACACTTGAAGCCACATTATCTGATGCAAATTAGGTGTAATCAACATTACATAGTATTATGATGAATCTCTGACACCGTAATTGAGTTTGTGTAGTGTATCCATTTTAATTTAGTTATATTTGAGGATACTGTGAGCAAAAAGCTAAAGAAAACATACGAGTAACATCATACCTACAAAATACGTACAGCCGAATATAAAATCCCCTTTCCTTTGAAGTCAGCAAAAAGTGTTATTTCAAGTTTCAATTTCATACCTGTAGCTAAAGTTCTGTTCCATGAAAAAGATTTGCTTACAGTGATACCATTCCTACTTTTCTGCAAAAACGTTTAGTAAAATACGCTATTTTCTTCTTTCTTTTCTTTTATAAGTATTTCAGTGATTCATATCCCTAAAAACTTAAGTGAAGGATGGTTGATCTAGGTTGGAATTGTATGCTTACAAACAAAGGAATGCGGAAATAATGAATGTGATAACTACCACATTTAGTAACCATAGATAATGTCTTTTTTACATATTTTTGTCCTTATTGCGAGTAGATGGCGGTTGAACAAGATTTTTTGCGAAACGTACAAAAAGAAGCAGATTTGGTATTTTATTTACATTAACAAAACCAGTCAATGCCCTTAAACCGGTATGTAAAATGAGAATTACATACTCAAATCAACAAAAAAAACTTACGCAATTTATAGAACGCGCCTAACGGTGTAGGGCGGTTAAGTGATTTTTTGTTGTTGCATGAATCATTCAATTAATAATTATAATCGCAAATCAAAATTAACATCGTGAGAACTTCCTTATTAGTGTACCATTATATTATTGATTAAGAGGCAGCTAATGTTTTCTGTAGCGGGAAAAATTTCGTGCACAGTTTATTGAAACAATTGCGACAATTTTATCGCGAAATGAAGCATTGAGGGCCAAAAAACTTGGAAACATGCTTCCTTAGTCTCGCGACCTCTGTGGTAAGAGCTGCCATCTTAAAGTAAAGGATACTTCATGCTACAATGCGCGACCTGCAGGCTTTATACTAAATTTATATAACCTCAAACAAAGACTTCAACTCAAGGCTGTTTCTATGCAGCGGCGTGTGTTCTTACAAAACTATAAATGATTTATTTATGTTTATAAGTAGGTAGGTAATTCTAATTTATAGTAAAATATTGTATAGAAAATATAGATATGGGTACGTACTTTTCGACGTAATATTTTTATAGTAAAGAATGCATGTTTAAAAGAAATACGTTTTATAACAGCACAAGTAAATAGGCGCTACGTAGACGTATTTTCAAAGCAAGGTTCTTATGTTACCACTTAGATAATTATGACAAATTGGACTCATGTGATTTATTGGTTACCATACTGGTCCGCCCATTCGGAGAGGTCTGAGTTTGATTCCCGGCGAGTCAAAAATTTAGATGATGAATTTAGATTTGGTGATTTCGGTCTGTTTCGGTGTTTGTTTGTACATACATGTCTTAGTATATGTCTATTGATACCAAAACACAGGGAAACCCAGTGTGCAGACAACAATTTCTATATATTATGTAGAGACAGACAAAATTGTGTACCTATTTGTGATTTAAATAAAATATGTTTTTACATCAAGACTACTCACAATTATATACGAGTAGGTACTTGTTTTATTCAATCTCTGTATACTCAAGTACCTATAATGTATTTTAGCTTTCACTCGAATAAAGCTAAACCCATCTCAGACAATACTTGCATTATTAAGCACAAGGTATAGGAATAGTTCGGTCGGTCGGTGTCCACTCGAAACGGCAACAAGCTCCAGTTAATCGGCTTAATTCGGGCTAGACTACCTTCATCCCACTTCGTTGAGGGTACACTGCAGGCGAATGAACCAGAAGGCTTATTCACTGATTCCGCAAATAATTTTCGAATCCGTTCGAAAGGTATAAGAGTATATTTATTTTGACAGGAAACATCCATGATTTTCGATTGTCATCAAAACATATGAAAAAAATATTATAATACAACAGTTACTGTGTCGGACACTATTTTTTTTATTTATTTAAGACTAACAAACGCACATGTAAATTACCTGATGTTAAATGGTCACTGAAACCAATAGACGTCCACGTCCAACCTCAAATAGGAGCTAGAGAAGTCATATATAGATTATACGTGTAGGCGTTGCTACTCATGACAACTGAATTGATTGCCTCAAATATAATGTATCTAGCATCCACCCTCTCCAAACAAAACACAACTAGGTACTTACAAGTCACGTGACTTGCTTAATAACGGGTTACAACAGCAGCGATTAAACTGGGGAGATGCCCGGGATCTTAAGCTTTACCACAATTAAATATAATTTATTGGTACTTTTTTAGGTGTATTCCCGTTGGCCCCATTGGCCGTGTCCCCATTCAATGGGGACAACGTATTAGGAACCTATTTATCTCACGGACCACGAGTGCCCATATTTCGTTATCGAGATATCTCTTAGCGCCCGCAGTTGGGAACCACTGGTGTAGACGCTAGACGCCCAATCGATCGGATTATCGCTTCCCCTTCAGTGTTTAATAATTTAAACTTTGGTGAAGTAAATGCAAATGGAGTCTAAAACGGCGCAGGTACTTCGGAAAATTTCAGTTTTATTATTTAATCGCGTATATTATATTAGGTACTAGCTTATGCACGCGAAGTTGACGGCGTGAGTGCCTAATTAATTCGACCAAGAAATCACGTTGTCACATACAAACTGTGCCCCATTTTTCACCTCCTTAGGGGTAGAATTTCGGAAAATCTTTTCTTATCTAATACTAAAACACACTTTCCAAGTTGCAGGTCTCTACGATCAGCGGTTTAGGCTGTGCGTCGATCGGTCAATCAGTCATTCAGGACAACGCATTTTATATGTATAGATTTCGAGCTTCTGGCATGCATAAGGTGCCTCGAGAATGCGTCGACAGCGCCGCTCGTGTCTTTAGTGTGGGCGTTGAGTTCAGAAACAAAACCTACATCCAGCAATTATCGTTTTATCAACCTGCATTATTGTCTAGTAAATATGCTCTCAAGCTCTTAAGCAATTAAATGCGTATGTTTTACATAACTTCCTTATAGAAAGTAAGGAACTGTTATAACTTTGAAATAACTTACGTTAGTGACTTTGAAACTGCATGTCTTTAAATTAAATGCTGATCATTTAATTTTAAGACAGATATATACAGACATGGCAGGAAATAAAGATTTTATCAAACTGTCTCACACAGTTCAAGAGCGTCGGCAAACTTTAGACTTTTTTACCCAGTTATCAGGAGTGTATTATACCATATATTATTAGTTTTAAAAATAGTAGATTAGATTAGACTATTTCGAGTGTCATATTTATAGAACAAAGCTGAGATAATTCTCAAATCCTGACTTATATCTACTCACATGTTCTTACTATTATATTTAGATACCACTTGGCTGTGTAGTAAGTAAAAAAAACTATTTGACTACAAAACAAAATTAACTCAAAATAATGAAATAATAGGTACTTATAAAACCCCACGTGACCTGCATACTTGTTTGCTCTATGCCTATAACAAAAGACGAATGGATGAGCCGATGAATGGAAGATTAGGATATACTCGGTACGGAACTCAAAAAAATGTAAACACAAGATTTTTAAAACTCCCTTATTTCGCATACCTATTGGCTTCAGTTTACAACCGGAAATTATCGACTCGCGCAGTTGACAACTAAACAACCGGTTCGGCTAGTATACTCGTAAATCTATCAGAACATACCTACTTGTTTCGTAGTTTCACAAAAAAAAAGCGACGAATGTCCACTTGCCACAATGCCGACAGCGTACCTATAAAAGGTTCTTTGTTATGACTAGTTCTCGTAGGGAATTCAGAATTATAACCGCTTATTATTTGTGATACATTATCGTATCTTTCGACTTTGACACTTAATTTTTTTCATGTTTTTTATCATTTTACTATTGTTAGTACGGATAGGCACGCGACACGGGACTAGACAAGTCTCACAACCGATCGCAGACGAATGTACAAGGACGTAGCGTCCTATTGATTTCAGTTGTAATTTCGGCAAGGTTCTCTATAACTTATTCAAGATTTTAAAGATAGCGTTATACCGGAGCGTTTTACTGGAGTTCTAGGAGTCCTCACTATGCCATGAGATTTGATTTTAAATGAAATAAACTGTTTAATACATTTATTAAATAGGTATACAGGTTATATAGACTTAGGATAAAGAGTTAGGATAAAAAAACAAACATTTTTTTGTGACAAAACCTACATGCCTAGGAGTAATCCATAAAATTATCTAAAGTTGGCCAGTGTCGTGGAATATGGCTCAAGCCCTTCTCATATTTGAGAGGAGAGCCGTGAGTGACAAGTTGACGATAATGATGAAGTAGATATTTCAACCAATTCTCAGACAAAACAGTTTTTAAAGGCTATAAAATATACTGGTTTTAAATTCAGATATAAAACTATTTATAAGATATTTTTACTACGTGTGAGTAGTTAGGTACGATTCAATTGAATGCATAACACAAAAACCTTTGTTCACTGCGACGCCGGACGTGATAACATTGCGAAGTAAATTATTCTAGTAAAGTCTCATGTTAATAAGTTATCTGAGACAATAAACGCTGTATTCGACTGGTTTAATTTAAAAATAAAAGTTAAAAGCATCCGCTTTTTTGTCGACTGTACTTTTTGTGGACTTTTGGGTTCAAGGCGGCTTTTTAGCATTCGTTACATAGATCTATGATCAAGTGATGAATTCATTAAATTTCGCACAATTTCGGGATTTCTTTTTCGAACCATACCTATGAGTTTAAAACTTTTCCGTTTAATTCAATATGGTAATACGTATAGATGCCATATAGTTGTATACACAAATCAATAAGGTTTGAAGGATTTCTACGACACTTATAGATAATGTGACCTGATGAAGATAGCTGGATTGAGTGGGACGGGCACCGGACGGAGTGGCGCCACTTAGAGAAGGCATTTGTCCAGCAGCAAACGTCCAAAGATGAAAGACGTCCAAGAACTGTTGGATGGATGGCTGGTTGAAAAGTTAAATAACATAATATAACTCGATGCTTATGCTTACATACTCATTTTACAATTTTTTATAAGTAAAAAATTACTTAACTTCATAAATACAATGTCAAAAAAATAAATCAAGTTTTGCTTTAGGTTGTGTAATTGTTTGCATAAAAATAAATTAACTTATTTATTTATAGTTTTCAACAATTATTTCATTATTTTGAGTTATAAAACTGAATTTTGAAGTCAATTAAATTTTTCAATTACTTTTTTATTCGAATTCCCCGTATTACAAGCGAACCGACATTGATTCAGGAAAATACCGAAACCACAGAATGTTGATAAACATTAGCTCTCATAACTAACTAAAGCCGTGTACACACTGTGACCATTTGCGGCACTTCTGCATCGACTTAACGGTCTCAGTTTAGACTTAGACAATTGCATTTATACAATCTCTATTACAGGATTGATGGAGACGTGATGCGGTGCCACTTCTTTGACACAGCAACGACTTGGCCTGAAACATACTCCACCACGCCGCTCCGGATTTGTGGAGATACGGGTTAGTGGCCAACCCGTGTCGGATGTTATGAAACTGGCCAAAGGGTCTCCGACTAAGTCTGGAGACTGTAATCTATCGATAACAACCGGCACCGACGGCGTAACGTGCCCTCCGAAGTACGAAAGCGGGCATCAAATTAGCGACAAGCGGTCACCCATCCGAGTACCTACCGACCTCGCCCGAGGTTGCTTAACAATTAGACTAGTAGGCATAATAATTCTATGAAAATGTCTGTAGGTATCTCTGTAATGGCCTGATAGCGACATGTTGTTGAATAACTTCATAGAATTATGTCGTTGTAGTGGCGCCACTTAGGGGAGGCCTATGTCCAACAGTGGACCTCCAAAGGCTGGATGTCGTTGTAGGTGCCATGTGGTATCGTTCAATGAAGATACAACCATACGGCCTTCGTGGCTATTTTTGGAATTGCATCACATAAAAAACTATAGTGTGTAAACGGTCTAACTACCGGAGCGAGTGCGGCGTAGTCGTGAATCAGCCGTGGAAGAAATTTTCCACCTAACTTCCTGGCGACCTTCTGTCCCATAGCTAATTGGATCATTGGAAACATTTTGCTGACGCAAAATATCGTTTTTCGTTACTGATTTACCCATAGAACAAAAGTTAGATTTGTTTGTGAAGAGATAATTTAGCAAATAATTTGCCTTCAACCTTTTTATGTCCCACAGTATAGACTGTGCCTAGCAGGGCACATAGTATAGACTGTGGGGATAGCCCCACAAACGGGAAAGGCCTGGAGTATACTCCACTACGCTGCTCGAATGCGGATTGGTGGCCAACCCGTGTCGGATGTTGTTAAACCGCCCAAAGGGCCTCCGACTAGGTTTAACGACTGTTATCTATCGATA
>DWAV01002016.1:0-12001 GCA_018231305.1 Noctuana lactifera | reverse complement strand
AAACACCATCGTTTTTTGCTCAGGAATGTAGGGGTGGGATGGACTTTTTAAAAATTCTGTAACAACAACTTCATGTTAAAATGTTGTCAGATACAAAAAAAATATTTTCTGTTTTTTTATAATGATAGATCGGATACGGCTTTTTTCTAATGGCGGCAGATTTAGTGACGTCATATACCGTATATATATCAGGTCAGTCCAAAAGTTCGTGCGCATTTTGGCGACATTTCTAAATATTTACACAAATAACAATTTAACGTTTTAATCTATGACGTATTTTCCTCCGCTATCTACAATATCTCGCTACCTTTCTGGTAGCTTTTTTATTCCATTGCTTAATTGGCTAAAAAGATTCTGGTTTTTAAGTAAAAAAAAAACTTGTGAGTAATGAGTCATCGCGAATGCCAAACTCCTGATGCCAAACCAATAATAACGCTTATCCCAGACCGATAACAATAATCTAAATGCATCATTTATATTTGTGCCCCGCCGGGAATCGAACCCAGCATGTAATGTGTAACCAACTACATTAGTCCCGTACAAACTTGCGGACTGGCCTATGATGTACCTATACGGTGTGTTTGCGTGTATGCGTGTGTGTGCGTGTGTGTGTGCGTGTGTGGAGATGGCGGGCGGCGGTCAGCAGCAGTACAGACACCGGGTGTTTACAGGGCGCGAATTATAGCGGCCGCTGTGCCGCGCCCTCGCCTCCGCCACAGCCTTCCATGGCTCCTTTTGTTCATAGTTTTGGCCATATTTCATATTGAGGGTAGTTGTACAATCGCGATTTTTTTGGGTACCCTCATCAGAATGCATTATTAGTTTAATCATACAATTAAAATTTTCCATTAATAATACTTTTTTTCTGGAATTTAATAATAATAATTTAATTTAATAGACTATTGCTAGAAATTAAAAGAGCAATGAAATATACAGATGTAAAAAACATAACATCTTAAAAAAAACTTTCATTTCCTAACAAATTTATGGATCAAATTTTATTATTCTTATTTTAAAGTATTCAAACGAAATAAAAAATAAAAAAACGTTTCATTAAAAATCTAATAGAGAATCTCTTTAGAGAATTCAAGTATGGATAATGAAATCTTCATATACAATTTATATGCAACTATCCACAATTGATTTGAAATAATGTTACTTGAAGAGGCGAGGTCACAGCACAGCGGCCACACTCGAATCATAATCGTGGTACAGTATTGAGGGAACATTTTAGACCCTATGCCCTCGCAATAAGTCATATCGCCCTCCACGACGGTTCAGGCGACAATCGGTCTTACGTGCGTGGGTATAAGGTTGGAAATGTTGTGTCAGTTTGTGCCATGTATTTAGGTAAGGCGCACTGCTGTGATATACTTCGTAGGCGAAGATCCGAGGGATTTAAAATGTGAATACGTGCAGGCGACGCGGCCGCGGCGGCACACCTCTAAATTATTAGCATTTTTACATATATACTTATTGTATACTGTCTATTATATACTTTGTTATAATGAATTAGGAATGAATCGGGTAACGTGTGACGTTGGGCGGGGGCCGCCGCGCTCCAGTGGAGCGGAGTGGAGTGTAGTGGCGCGGAGTGGAGTGTAGCGGAGCGGAGTGGCGCGGAGGCGACATAGACGCGGGCTGTAGCTGGAAGCTCATTTGATTTGCTGAAAGAGATTTTTCGAAAATGTTTTGGACTGTTTTATATTTATAATTAGATTGGGATTGGCAAGGAACTTGCTTTCGATTCGTACTCGTGCCATTGAATGGCCAAATAAAATTGTAATTCTAATTTTATGCAATAATTAGGTGTATGTAAGTAAAGAGAAAGACTTGAAGCAATGTCGGTCCAAGTCCTGGCGCCTAGGCGAGGGCTGGCGGCACTGCAGAAGTTGTCAATCGCTTGTAAAATTGATTGGCATCCGTTTAATATCTTTTTTTATATCGAAATCATGTGTAGCTCGGATTCGAGCGCCGTAGGGAAACAATTGGCCGTCGGATCAAGAAGGAACGATAGAGTCAGTCGGTTAAAAAACTTATTATCTAATCATTTTTATATGTAACGTATTGTAGTTTTTGGGTGTTGAATGTGACATCGGTTCGTTGTTTTATCGTGTTGTGTCCGCCTAGCGCCGGCGCGGCCGCGTCCGCGGGGATAGGTTAAGTTTGGTTCGTAAGCACCCTGTGTGAGTTGCGCGGCGGCTCGTTGTTGCTTGTCGGCCACATTACCTACGCAATAAGATCGAGTTTTGCGAATCATGTCTAATGTTCTTCGTATTGTACTATTCGTGTGCGGGCAACGACGAGCCGAGCAAGGCTAGAGTGTGTACGCGTGTGTGCGTGTGTGCGTGTGTGCGTGTGCTTGTATATATGTACGTAGAGTGCGCGTGCGCGTGCGCGGCGCCGGCTGCCGGCCGCAGCAGCGGGCGTCGCCCTTCACTATACTGATGTATTTATGCATTTTTTTCTGTTTTTTTTTTCTTTTTACTATTTTATTACGATTGTAGCATCACTCTTCGAAAATAATTTTCACCTTTTATTTGTAGCTTTTACGAGTAATGTGTCGCCTCGACGCTCGTGTCGGGCCGCGACGCCGTATGTCGTTAATTTTGAACGTAGAAATGAGACGAGCTGAGAACTTTTTCTTGTAATAATGTAGTTTAGGTGTCTACGGTTCAGTCATATTAGTGATAAACGTTTTATATTCTACTGCGTTACTAATACGATGTTAGATTAATGGTTTTCTTTTAATGATATGGTTGTTTCGCGTTTTCTGCTTTCCGCTTCACGTCGCGGCGCAATGTCGTGTCGTGCGTCACGTGTCGGGACGTGCAGACCTTGCGGCGACGCGATACAGTCTATAATGGCATAATGTTGTTAAGTGGCTGTTTTGTTGTGAACCGTCGCACACGCACCGCTCTGCGCCGGAAACGAATTCAAAGTTTACGTAAGTTTCACTAGTACTATGTCTCGTATGTGTGTATATGTCTGTATTGCATCGTCCTAAATAGATTTATCCGTTGATCGTTGTTGTAAAGTTAGCTTGATAATGTTCTCATATTAATCGTTTCCGAGTCCGCGCGGGCGGTGCGCCGTGCGCCGGCGC
The DNA here is from genome assembly GCA_018231305.1 of Noctuana lactifera. Classification (NCBI taxonomy): domain Eukaryota; kingdom Metazoa; phylum Arthropoda; class Insecta; order Lepidoptera; family Hesperiidae; genus Noctuana; species Noctuana lactifera. The sequence continues at coordinate 8,895 of DWAV01002016.1, read as the reverse complement.
CGGCCTCGGCTTTGCTCTGTTATATATCATAATTATGTTGCACTGTGTATGGCGCCTGACTTCGCGACCCCTGTGTGCACTCAGGCGTCCAGATGTTTCATTATATTTTTTTACTATAGTAATAGATGTAACCACTACCAACGAAATAATTTATTCTGTTCATGCTGGGCCCTGGCGCCCAGAGGCCGGAAAACTTTGTAATTGTATAATTTTAAATGATGTGACGTGCGCACGGAGCGCACGGACTTCTGTTGTTTCATGTGATTTTATGCTTATATAATTATCTTGTAGTTAAAGACAGTTGTGTATTGATTACTTTAAACGCTAATAGTCCTCACCGTTGCAATATCAGGTACGACTGTATCGTATTTTAAAATAAGTGAAATGTTAGAACTGTTGTCCGACGCTCGGGACCGGCGTGGCCGCCCCGCTGCGGCCGCCGAGCGCCGGGAACGGTTTCAATGTAAAATAGATTAATGTTGCCCTACGGAACGTAGCCGTAGTCGACGTCTTAGATTGCATCCGCAGAACGACGCTAAAACCCCACAGTTGTCCCCCAAGAGCAGTTCGCCTCCACATCAGATGCAGTCTGACGCGGTCCCCCAGTAGGTTAATTTACGGCACATTTCCCTTCGAGAATTCATTACAAAATAGTTTGGGTAAAATGTGGCGTCCGATAAAGTTTAAATATAGAAAAAAAAAAAAAAAAATACCTATATGAAAAAAAATACATTTCTCTTTACGGATAAATAAATAATAGAAATATATTTCGGAGCGCGCGCGACGTCCTCTCTTTATCATAAGTTTGGGGTGGGTTTGCGTTGGGGGGGCGGGGGGCGCGGGGCGGGCGGGCGGCCGCCCTTCTGTGAGCTGCGTATCGCTTGTCCCTTCCCTGCGGGCTCGCGGGGAGACGCACACCTCTACCCCTACCTACACTACCTTCCTCCCCTGACTGCGTGTGCGCCTTCTCGCGACTAGTGGCTTAATTTTAACCACAATTTATGGTACAAAACGTAATTTTAGTTCCATAGATTTTTAAGATCAGAGTTTATATTTAAAGAAGATTAAAATATGGATTATATTCTCTAGTCCGACGCGTCCGATGCGCGGAGGCTTAGCAGTCAGATGAATATATTATACTTAATTATTAATATATGTACAATGAGATTTTAAAATAAAGTTAATATTGACATAGTCTATATGTTACGAAGCTAGTAATTGCGTGGTCCTTTCGTCGGCAACGGGCAGTAGTGCATGGTTTGTGAGTTTCGCTACAGAATTTTTGATTTTAGGAATGTATGTTTGATGGGCCGGCGGCTAACTTCTGTAAAGGTACTAAAATTCTCTTCAGATTTTAATCCGGCTCGAAGGACCAGAAGTTCTTTGATGTCTTGTTAGTTACAGTGTCAATTATTCTTATTACGACTTACTAAAAAATATATACAAATTGTCGTACCTGATTTACTCTGCGTAATTATATTATTGATTAGGGTCTGAAAGTAAAGTATTTATTCATTCTGAAAGATAGATATCTAGCAATACTGATACTTACGTCCATTCTCGTTAGGCGAATACCGTACTAATAAGGCACGATATTCAGTACAATTCTGTTAGTTGTCTTGCTCAAATCTCCTAATATTATTTCTTACACACATTTTGGCCTAATTTACTTCCACCCTTACTAAATTTCTGACTCTGAACTTTGGTAAATCACAGTTTTTGCACCCTCCATTTAGATCCTTAAATTCAATATTAATTTGTCATCAGAACATTCTGGAAATTTTCAATTCCATATTACCATAGAATTATGATACTTGAACATATTTCAAATAAACTTAATTTATAATTTGATTCTACTGCCGTCTATCGCATCTTCCGATGACACAACTCTATTGTGCTCACATTCCTTCTTGCACATATTCTAAGGACGCAAATCTTTTGTCGTTTCCTCATAGAAGGTCAGATGGTTAGAAGGATTGAGTCCCTTGATCCTATCCTATAGTACTGGTAGATACCCTGTTAGGATCCTCATGCCGCGAGTAGGCCGTCGGTCCCGCGCTAGTCGACGCCGAGTGCTCGTGAGCTGCCTCTGTGATACCGCGCGCCGCATCCCGCCCCGCCCCGCCCCTCCCCGCCGTCACTCATTATGCCTCGCTTTACTCAGACCTCATGTGCTTTCACTACCTCACGTCGTGTAATTCCACCACCCTCGCAACCCGCCCTCATGCTAGCCAGTTCTTGTGTTTCGGTTGGAGGTGTGGCTGTCAGATATATTTTATTTTATGTTTTATGGTTTAACAATTATTCATCTATTTGAGGCGATTGACATTATTTCTCATGAGTAGGAACCTGTCTACGTACTACCTCAGGTAAGACTACTTTTCTATTTGAGGTTGTACGCGGATATCGATGACTAAAGATAAAAAAAAAGTGCGTTACATTGATAGCATGGCAAGTATGCAACGTTGCGTGCGCGCACGCTCGAGGGACGTCGTTTTACGCACGCGGTGTGATATATTAATGATGTAATTGTATGTACAATTTAAAGCAATACGTAAGAGAAAGAGACAAAAGATAATGAGATCGTTGTGCGGGTCTGCTTGCCCTTCATTTCCTAAAATTTCAATTCAACTTCATTCTTAATACTTTTTACGTCGAAACTTGTTACACTTTGAGATGATGTCTTCGCTTATTCGCGAATATTTTTTCCTTTAAGACACACCGCGGGCCTAAGACGCCGGACCTTGTGCTTTGAAATCATCTCATTACTCATCTTAAATGCTTAGTATCGGAGCCAAGCGTGCGTTCACGACCTTTGTTTTTACAACTCTGTACTAAGAGAAGCTGTTCATTTTCCCTCCAAAACTCTTCATTTATGTTGCAAAGTTTGATATGGTATTAGTTCTGATAATTATTTATTTGTGTCTTATTAACTGTCGTGAACCTCGCCGCGCTCTGCGGTCTGCCGTCGCGTCTCGAGAAGGCCGAAGTGATAGTCAATTATTATATATACATCGGTCCCCGGTCCGGCGCCGCCGCCTGGCCCGTCGTTCTAGAACAATCTTGCCTTTCATTCTTTAAAGATAGAGTAAAGCAGCTTTTTGTCTCGTGTAATGAATCGTCATACTGTTATGTCAGAGTCGTCGTGTCTTTTAAAGTTATATGTTTAGGGCGTAAGCTTAGCATTAATGTAGGTCAGCGAGGAAGGCAGGTGTTCTCGTGTGCGCGAGCGGCCAGCGTGGCGGCGCGTCGCGCTCGCTCCTCGGTGTTATACATACATAAATAAAATAGGTCACTTAATAGGTACGGAACAAAGCTAAAGTAAAATAAAAAATAATAAAAAAAGATTGAGAGTTATAATAGTTCGTTAGTTTTAATTATATTTCTGATATTGATTGATGTTTTGCTGAAAGATAATTTATCTGTTCGTTACGTTTGTGTGGTGGCGCGAGCACGCCGCACGTGGCCGCCATTCCTTGTTTACCGTTCCTCGCCGCCCACCGGCGTGGGCCACGCTTCCCGTCAGGTTACGTTACACTCATTTAAATATGACCACTTAACTAAAATTAAAAAAAAAAACAAAATTCATTATATTACCTATAAGCAATACCACAGTACCTGAAATTAAATACAAAAAAGAATATATAAAGATGTAATAGTGTGAAAATAGTGGTTGGACATCATGAGATTTGAAAAGTGGACGAGCCTGCAGGAGATACTTGGATTATTGTAAAGGGTCTATTGATTTGTCATTCTGTATCGAATTAATTGTTAAATTTTTTGATCGGTCGCACGATGGAGTACGGCAACGCGGCATCGTAGTGTTTCCAGTTCGCGGCTGCGTGACGTCACAAAGACTGCGGTCGAGTGCTTCGGAATGATCGACACTCGACAAATCGACGAGGTGAAGCACGAAGTTACGGAAGTACAGGTTAGGGTAAACGGTTGAAGGGAACATATGCGAGCGACTAGGTGTAGCACGCGACGTCGACACGCCGACCGCTGGTGTCGACAGTGCCTGCAGCGCGCTGACCTCTATCGAATGCACCTAACTTGCCGCAGCGCCCCGCGCCGGCGCCGCCCGGCGACCGCGCGGGGCGCGCACGGACACTTTCATCGCGTGACTGCATTAGGTACAAACGTCCAGGAGTAGCGGTGACGGCTTCAGTCTGTCGTGTATCGAGAGAGTGGTGAGTGGTCGAGAGTCCCTAACATCAGTAGTTCGGTTCGAGAGCGCCGAGTACGTGAGGTCGGGAGCAGTCGGCTCGCGCTCGGCTCTCGTCGCGAGTGGTCGATATCATGAGGGTGAGGTGAAGGAGATGAATACTGCCAATCGATTGTAGGTTATATTGATAATGTATAATGATTTGTAGTGTTAAACAATTTTTGAAATATTGTGTCCTAAATATTTTATGTATAGTATCGATGTGCTGCGGGTCGGCCGCGTCCGCGCTGGCGACTGGCGAGACGACGCATCTAAGCGACAATCGTTTTCGTTCGTGCCTTCGAATCTTAACTTTGCCGTGTACGAAACGGCCATTCGTTGCATTCGCTCCAGTCGAGCGCCGCTCGGACGCGGCCGGACGCCGGCTAAATGTTTTCCTTAGGGTGAGGACGATGGATACAAATTGTGTTCTGTAGAGTACTGAGCGAAAGGGCGATGTCTAGATAGGTTTGCACTAGGCGCCGCGCCCGCCGGACGGCCGGACGGTCGCCGCGCGGCCGCCTGACGGGCGCCGCGCTAATTAGACGCGAACTTTGTTCGCCGAAAGAGCTAAGTAAAAAAAAAAATAGATTGCAATAAAATTTGTGGAGAGATGTGTTTTGAGAAGGGATATTTGGTGTTGTGTATGGAGGAGTTGTGTACATTTGGTATTAGGCGAGTCAGTCTTGCAGTTCCATTCAAACTTTTGTGTATCTCCTTAACAGCATTCGAGCTGTTTGACTTGTTTGACGAAAATTTAATACATAATATGTAAGCTTCTCAAATGTTGGCAATTAACAAATTAGGGGTTGATTTATAGCAATATCATGAGGTCGGAGCTGCAGGACTGACGTGGCTCATGTGATGAGAAAAAATTTGGATTCTTTTTGGAACTGTGTTGTCGAAATTCGTGTGTAACACGGCTCGTATCCTCTTGAGACTGGTTCGGTTTGCGTGAAGGGTCCTGGTCGAAGACGACGCCACTCCGGCGGGTGTCGGGAACTGTTGGAGACGCGGAGGGCTCGTCGCCTTCGAACTGCCCGCACTTAGGCGTTTCCTTCCCGCGATCCGCAAACACTGTTATATTTCTTTTGCCTGTAAAAGGTATACCGATCTGTGATTAAGACGTCCTATTTAAGTTTTCAAATCTATCTGCACATCAATCATGAACCATATTATAGTTTATGCACATGTGAAGTAGTTGCGGATCGCAGGAGGAGCACGCTGGCAACATTTTGTATCCAAAGATTGCTAAGTGTGATGTCATTTCCTATAGTTTTATTATTATATAATAGTATTTTATATACACACTTGTTATGTTCTATTGTTTGACATTAACTGGTCACGTGTGGTGTTTGGAGCATGGACAGATCTCCCGATCGAATTTGTGAAAATTTTAAAAATGTTATAATTTTGTGTAATGTTTCGTGGCGAAGTAGGAATGAAGGAAGGTCGACTCGGTAGGTACTTCGGTAAACGCTGCACATTTAACTTTGTAGGAGTACGTACACTAAGGAAAGTTGCTCTCGACGGTAGCTTGAAGCGAATTTTCTTATGGGCCAGTGTCTCACTTTTTTATATATGTATTTAAAACTGTGGAAAGCATGGTACCCCGCGCACTGACGCCGGCCGCCCCACGCTCGCGAGGGCGGGCGCGCCGCCCGTGCGCGGGCGCTAGATCGTATGGGTAAGGAGCAGTTAGACTGCGGCTAGATGGTGCTCGAGTGTACTTACGATGGATATTTATATGTATTATTATTATTTCTATTATTCCTCAAATGTAATTTTTTTACGCTTATTTATTTTGTATCGAACGAAAATCGTACTACTTGAACGTCGATTGTTCTAAACTTGTTTGTGTATTGAACTCTTGATTCTGTTGTATTTTTTATCGACTTCTTGTGAGCGCAACACTATCCATATTCTTCACTGGGCCTGAACACTGAGCGAGGCGCTGATCGCTGGCGCGTGACCACCTCTTGGGTGTCGGCATGTCGTGCACGCGGAGCGACGCAGCTTGGAATATGATAGTGTTGCGAGCTAGCGCCGTCGTGGCGTGAGTATGGCGTGTGTGTGGCGCGTGGCGTGTGGCGTGTGGCGCGGCAGTGGCCACCGCGGACGAGTGCTCCTCGACATACACAAGGCGGAATATTGGTGCGCGATGAGGCGCGGTGTGCCGTAGGAAAGTTTTACGATAAATGGTGAAAAATAAAGAAATTACAAAAAGCAATTTTGGTTGTATTATTTTAATTATCTTTTAGATTTTATTTTAGATATGTACTCCCTACATAAAACTACTAAATTCTGAAGGAAAATTTGTCACATGTTAATGACGTAACACCTGATGTTGAGTGGTTACTACAACAGCTCATGGACACCTATGTACGTCCAACCTCAAATAAGAGGCGCCCTATCGTAAGGTCGTAGGTACACGTGTTACACGACCCTGTCTAGTGTTCCGCTAATTAATATTAAGTCAATTATATTGATTCTGTTCTCTTTTGTTCTGTTTGATTGTTACAATACTACGGGCAACACTTGTAATATTAATAATAATACTACTGGCAACATAAATATAAATTGACAACTGACTAATATATAGATAATAATATAATCAATATAAATTGGTATTAATAAATATTGTATTAAATGTTTAATGGTGACAATAATACCTACTGGCAGAATATTTATACTGGCCACATAGACGTTTAAACGAAAAACATGACAGAACGCGACGAGGCGCGAATAGGTGTTGACAGATGAATATTGTATTAGAGCGGGAAAATGAAAAGGCTAACCTATAATGTCAAATAAATATTTATTGAAAGTTATTTGTTTAAATTGGCCGTTCCAAACCCACTTTAACATAATTTGATATGAAAAAAAACTTAAAATAACAACACTAAATCTCGCTCTCAAGTCTCTCAACTCACAGGGAAACACGTGAAAACAATTCTTTGAATAAACAATGTAACAATCTTGTTGCACCACTTACTCCGATGCCGCGACGGTTAATAATAAATGCTGTACATTACTGCCCGGCAATCACACTTCCTGGGACCTGTAATTTTCCTTGGATTTGCGCACTACCTTTAATGCTCGCATTGCGAAAATACCGCTAATTTGCCTTGTAAGTACGCAATGTATAATTATTATAATGCCACTGTCATGCAATGGTGTCAGATGAAATAGTTACTTTGAACCGCCTTCAAAAAAGGAGGAATTTTTTTTTATGTTTGTTACCCTAATAACTTGCGACTGGGTGAACGGATTTTGATGATTCTTTTTTTATTTGAAAGCTTTTGCTTTTCGTGTGGTCCCATTTCAATTTGGTCCAGTTCTGACAATGGCATCCATCAGAAAACCATACAAGTCTTAAATTTGCTAATTTAAATAAAATAAATAAATAACGCTTCACACTCACAGCCCCACAGTAGGATTCCCTGTGTCGTGGGTGCCATGTACACATACAAAGACAAATACACAAACACCCAGACCGAAAACAGAAAAATAAATTCATCATTTAAATTTCTGCCCTGCCGGGGATCGAACCCGGGACCCCTCGAATGGTAGACTGGCGTGGTAACCACTACACCAGGTCGTCATTATGTAGGCATTTGCACAATTTTGAAGTCGATTGTTTTCATAACGCGACTTATAATTATACAGTTTACGACGGGTAGATACGAAGAATAGTCTATGATACTAAAAATTAAAGTCGCCAATAAAGGATTCTTGTGTACAACATTACTGTAGAGTTGAGTCATTGACTTTCCTTCTAAATATTCAACAGCGCTTGATTGCATACTTACAGCACATACTTGAGTCAAGACAAACCAAGTCTTAGTACACTATCCAATGAATAATAAAGCGGGAGTTGCTGAGTGTAGTGTTAATAATGTATAGTTTAATTATCTGGCTTCAATTCTAGGAGGAACATAAGGTTAAGCAAGACAATCTTTTTTCAAAGTGATCCTACCAAATGAAACTGAGCAAACATTACTTGGTCGACGCCTATAAACAGACAGATAGTTGGCAGGTGGTAGAACTTGTATGGTTCGATCGGGGAAGTACCACCGCAGCACCCATGTCTGCCGTGAAGCAAATGAAGCAATTCTGTTGTGTTTCGGTGGAAAGGTGCAGTTGCCGGCCACACTTACAAGAGGCGACCATCAACCTCCGAGGTAGCAGCGCAAATACATGCGACTTCAGGCAGGACACGAGTCTGCTTGAGGTTGGATGTAGATGTCCATGGACGGCAGAGACCACTTAACACCAGGTGGCCTGCATGCTCGTCTGCTACTTCATATATTAAAAAAAACTTATATAATTATCTATAATATATATTTTATATAGATAAAATACTGTCGGTAATGCTCTGCCATGTACTTTGGTCGAGTGATCTAACCGTGAGCAGCATGCGATCCATGCACGATTAGCAGTCGAGCTGTGGGTGATCGTCGCGGCTATTCAATGTCATTTCGTGGGCCAATAAAATAAATAGTTCTTAAAATACTATTGAAAAGATACTAAAAGATTTTCCAAGATCACACTTTTGTTACACACACTATCACGTGTGTAAGATAGCATTTAAATTACTAGTAGTTTAGTGCCTGAGAAGCGCGCATAGCCCCGCTGGTAGTGTAAATCGCAAGCGATCACATTGTTAAGCAACGTCGGGCGCGGCCGGT
>DWAV01002015.1:0-12001 GCA_018231305.1 Noctuana lactifera | reverse complement strand
TGTTGTACTACTTGTAGTACTTTGCGTATGCCATGTGCTACAGCAACGATGTTTTTTTAGTTATTTTTAAAGGATATAGTTAGTAGCAATGCATCTAAGTACGATAAATTCATATCGATACGGTGGTTGTAACAACTGTGTGTTGATTGATGTCTATGGGTTGCTGAGACCACTTAACAATAGGTGACCACAATGCAGTATTTGCTATTAAATTCCAACTAAATAGGCAATTAAAAAAATGTATGCATGTTAAGAAACAGATAGCTAAATTGTTAGTCTCTCTTTAAATGATTTTGGAGGCGGCCTCGAGTCTCAGACAGACACACCGAACGCTTAAACGCACCCACGGTATCTAAACGTTGTCTGAAATATAAAATTGAATGTTCGTATTTAAATAGCTAAACTACTACTAGTGTGTTTAAGCATTTTCCAAATAGAATATGAATGGAAAATTTTCGTATATTCCTAAGTAATGCATTTATAAAATGAGATTGCGAATGAATTTCATTATGGTGCACAATTCTTTGTTTAATTACACGCGAGCACATACATAATGCGGGCTGCACTGCGTCATGCGCCCGTGGCAGGTAAAGCTTGCATCTTATTCTAGCAATTTATAATGTCAGATTGGCGCGCTGGGCCGGTTTATCTTTAGTGCACCTTGGCAACAACCAAGCATTAATCAGTATTGAAAAGGTGTAACTGCTTACTTTACAACTACAGACATTATAAAGTCACGCTAAGTCAAAATAAAAAAAACTGCTGTTCTAGTAATTTTTCATATCTGACCATAATTGCTTTACGTTTTTAGGAGGCGAAAAAACGGAGCCCTTATAAGATTGCTTGTGTGAGTCGTGTGTCCGTTCGCCTGCTTGAAATATTGAATTTGGTCTGAAAATACTGGAGCGTTTGATTTAAATATTAGTAGATACACATAATGTAAATCTACTGACCCAAGGATGGACGTGTAACGTGATTAAATAACACTTTCTGGGAGCCTAATTTAGTAGAAAAAAAAAAAAACTTTACAACCTATATTATGTAAATAAACATCTAATAAAACGTCTAATTGTGAGAATCTCAAGTCAATCAAGGAATATAAGAACTCTCCACGCGAGATGGATCTCAATCTTAAGTTATTAATAGGGGCGATAACCTGTTGCACGGGATGTATTTAAGTCCCACACCAAGTCTTACATACAATAATATTACAACGTTAATTATAATATATTTACGAAAATTAAATTTATTTTAAAAACAATGAAAACAATGGGTAGACACTTATCTATAAAAGCATAATCCAATAACCACTTTATAAAATGCTAAACTGAGTCTCACATAATCAAACCACTAAACCCAACCGTTCCAGACTCAACCCTCTCACGATTCGCCATAACTTTCTCGTTAGGCCCGGAAAAGGTGTATTTCACGATTATACCAATGAATAGAAATGATATTGTAAGGGAGTTCCTTTTATTCCCTTATTGTATCCTCACTTATTCCTTCCCACTTATTTTCTGTAATGTTGTTCACTGAGAGAGAAAATATCAAGTGCCCAAGACATAAAGTCAGCGAACACAGAGACATCTACTGAATATTAATATCCGATAAATAAATAACTCAATGTTTGGAGACAGCACTTTGCTTCTATTACTTAGTCTTTATTTCTTTGTAAAAGAAGTAATTTAATGTATTAATATATTAATATTATATTTGACTGATTACTTATAGTTTCTTAGATTCAAACTAACTCCATAAATACCACTTAAGACATATTTATTATGTGGAAACTCAACAAGTGGTTATTCCCGAAACAGAGAATAATCTTAAAAAAAATTATGTTATGTTAATATTAGTATTGCAGGTATCAAACTTTATTTAATACATTAAATCCATGTGAGTAAATGAGTCGAAGAAATGTTATTTTTGCAAACGGTTTTCACGAACATTTTCACACAAATTCTTGTCGTATTTCGTCCGAAAAACCAGGCCGCCTTCATACCGTTTATTTCCCTCTTTGCTCATAATAGACTTTGTCCTTAATGACGTAAAAATGCTACATTTGTCTTCAGTGTTATTGCGACGTTTGGTAACCGAGATGATCTATCATCGCGCCCCGAATGAAGGAGAGCGGGATTATTAGTTACGTGAGAAAATCGGAAAAAATTCTAGCATGTTTTTCTCAAAGTAAATTTGCGTAACTCGGAATTTTACCATAAAATTGGACGCATTAAAAATTTGAGGTCTAAAGAACCACAAGCAATTTAATTTCCACTTGATTGTTGTAGTATACGCAACAGATATTCAACTTTACGGTTGTATCTGTGCTGACATAATAATAATTGTATGACACGGCTAATATTAAATTATCTAGGCACTATATAAGGCTAGGCACTATATAATACAATAGGGCCATAGATGATATACGGAGGGCGTATTATGAACTTTATAAAGCCAGACAGTGATATGTCAAAGTGAGCACTCGTAAAGTTACCACGATACAAATACCAATGAAGTTCTATATTCCTTGCGTAGTATGTGACCAAAACAACTTACTTTTAAGTAACAAGACGTGTTTGAAAGTTAAATGGTTGTAGCATTGCCTGAAGATTTACGCTGCATCGCACCTTTGAAGTTATAACGCGACCAAACTTAAACCGTTATCGTACGCCGCAGTGCAAAGCAGACAAAGAGTGTTTACCCCTACACAATACACTGAAAAATGTTATTGTAATAGCGAAGACTCACTGCAGCAAATTGTATAACAAATCTTATCTACCTATACCTTGTACCTACTAGATACACTAACACTATGCTGTCTATGCAAGATTTTACTCAAATATAGTACCAATTCACAAGAGCGTTAGCTGTCTGAAAAGCCATTGTTTATCCTGAATGAATTATTATAAAATATGCGAATATCCTGTCGGTGGCAAAGAGGGGCTATTAAAAATGACGCGATTGGCTTCAAGCCAAATCGATTTGTAACTGCCGCACAAAAAGCAATAAAAGTTGGACGTGCATACATGATAGCACCGGAAAAATAGCTGCATTCGTCATAGTACATTGCTTCCGTGATAACATTGAAATACCTCTACATTTCAATGGGCCATGACCTCATTCCGGACAAATGAAACGACCACAAATCAATACGTATTGCCTTTTCAGCAGCCCGCACAACCTGTAAAACTTAAACTCTCGAACTATTGGAGTGCATTTTTGCAAAATAACATTTTGATTCAACGATCAAAACTTTTAGCATTCGTTCATTTTTAAAAACAATTTCCAAACTATTGCGCTGATTTGTGAAAATCATCTCAACGCTTCAAAATGTATAGTTTAAACTTGCAAAATTGATTGAACAGTTTCATTTAATTTAGAAAACAGATATTCCTGGAACCTAAGCTTTCCGAGAAGTAATCAGCGAATACAAACAGTTGATTGTGCCATAAATAGGTTCGTCGCTCTTATAAAAACACCAAAAGAACGGAGCAAACGTATTCCAATAGGTAATTCAATATGACCATTAAGTAACACAAACGCGAAGAACGGTCTCATTCAAATAAATGTTCCGTACAAATAAGATTAATTTTGGGCAAGAAATTGTGGGTCGCAGGTAGAACGGAATAAGCTATGTTGGCTTGCTCTCTAATGAATACGGTAGATCGTAGAGTGAGGCAGGATTTTAGATTAGATGTATCACATTGTTGTTTCGTACGGACCTCTATAATACTGTATAGTAGGCACTCTAGACTGCATGTAGTCATAACATAATAGGTTTGAGGTGATTTTATAAATAATCGCAATATTGATGTTGATTGCTGTGCAACGCAGTGAGTGACAGTGGTGAAGGTACTCGGTATAATGGTTTATTAAATTTATTTATTTATGGATTGCACATATAAGAATAGATGACACTTAATGAAAGTTTACAGTGGATGGACATTATTTTACTGTTCTTACATTTACAGGTAATTGCAGCATGGTGTGTAACATAATTGTAAAGAAACTTAGTAAACTATTGTCTAAGAGTTATGTTCTCTATACGTTAGACGTACAGACATAAAAATGCCCAAACTCCAGAATAAACCATTGAAGTCTGTAACAATTTAAATTATATTACCCACTTTTTAACTTGAATTTATTAAATTATTTCCTTCCTCTATTATAATTAACAACCTGACTTCAATTTCTAAAGCAATAAACCATCCCAATAGCAATAACTGCAATATCTTCACTAGTACAATCAGGATTTTACGAAATACCATTTGCTCCTAGGAATAGTAGGAATACTATGTTGAAGTTCGGTTGCCATGCGATATATTGAGCTGCACCCGGTACCTCTATGTATCACGCTTGCTGCTATTAGCAAGCTCTGCACGACTGGCTACATGTTAATTGACCACGCTTTTTCCTCCAGTTTGTACAATTGCAAACTATACTTTTTAGGTACGCCTGTACTTTTAACAATTTTTCTTTTAACAGTCTTGTCTACATATCTTTATTTCCATTATCTAATCTAATGAACAGTTTTTGTAATGTTTTATAATGTAATAAGTTTAGAGCATTCTAATGGACGCTTATAATTGCGGGAACATAATATAAAAAAATAAACACAGTTTCGGTTTCGTTTTCACAGCACTTTCCTTCTTTTTGAAATAAATTAAAACCTTTAAAGTAAAGAATAATATAATGTAGTTTAAAAATAATTATATTTTTTTAAATAATTTACTGTGTATTTAATTCTTTCTTCATTTACTCATTTATGAAATGCGCTGTTTAAAAACTGCATATTTAAAATCTAAATTAATAGGTTCATTATGTATGATGCGTTATGCGAAACACAGTTTTGTTCGACTACTAAAAATGCTTCTTCCGTTTAGGCTATTGTAAAGCTAATTGTATGGAAAATCCCCACAAACGTCTTGTATTCGTAAGCGGCTGTAAGTCGAGTTAAGCCAACTGTCCGATACCCATCGGGTTTGGGCTTCTTCACTATCCTCTTAACCTATCACGCGTCAATCTTAAGGGATCCTAATGGTGAGCCTGATGGACTTATATAACAAGTATTTTATATAGCAGCTGTGACCAGCCAAAGGTAAAAATATGGTGACTTCAGCTGGGGTCCGAGACTGCTATTACAATCGTCTCGTAATCGTCTGTCGCTGTGGCTTTCAATATTTCATTTTGATAGTTTTAGTAATCTACTAATTTAAAGTTGGCAATGGTTTTCCGACGATGTGATTGTACTCGTATTATATTAGTATTCGGTAATTTTGTATATAAATGACACTGACTAATGTTTGATAAATATTTGAAAATAGTGTTAAACTAAACCTTTGTGTAAATTAGTAATTACACAATAGTTTTTCAACAGTTCTATAGTGTGGTGCTTCTGCTGTAAGTGAGAACTGTACTCAAATTGGGACTTATAGAGCAGCAATATGCCCTGACTAGCTTATATATATAGTTGTGATAATAGATTTTGTCGAACCAACCGTTCGACAAATGACGACAAATGACAAAAAAGCTACAATGCCACAGAGACCCAGATACAGACGTCAAACCTATAACCCTCCTCTTTTTGCGTCGATATTAAAAAAACAATTATAGTTAAATGGTACTTAACCGAGCAATGCAAACAAACCATTAAAAACCTATTGTCTACTAAAAGAGTTGAACATTAAATGAAAACCTGTTCGAATAGGAAGTCAAAGCCGATGCTCGTATAAGTAGTCGTTTTCCCGTCGAGCCGTTTTGAGGGCCATTATGTTGGAAACTGTATTTACCGAGCGAACTCGTCGTCAGGCCCATAACAATGATAACCTTTCAAATCGAATCCGATTCAAGTTATAATTCAACAAGTTATTGGCGGCAGTGAATGAAAGCCGGGAATAATCTAGCATAATACAAACTCGGGACCGTGCAGGTGGCGGGCGCGGTAATGGCCTCGGCGACTTGATGAATAGCCGAGAACGTGGTTCGGGAGCAAAATACGCCATTCTATTGCCGTAGCCTCTAAAATATTGCCAAAATCGACCGTTCAACATCAACTAATTCAATGTATAGATTGATTTACTCGCCTCCGATGTGGAGCGTTTACAAATGGTTTAATTTCGCTAAGAAAGATTAAGGGATTCTTCCGGACGCGAACACCAGTCAGATATACCTAATAGCCTTCCACCCCGGGTTCCTTTCTAAATTTCCAGATTGCTTTTACGCAAGCAAAAAGGCTCATGCTCGGCAGATGCAAAGATTTGCAAAATTATATATGAGATTAAGGCACGTTTGGATAACAGAACTAACAAGCATGTTTCCAGCAACAAAAGAACGAGTGTATCTAATCATACATAGGTACGAATAAAAAAATTATTTCTAAGACCGTATCCTGTGGAACAACTAAATTCCAGAGCTGGTCTTACGTAAGTATCTGGAACTCATTTGCGGTACCGTAGCTGGCGACTCATTACGGCATATTCACTTACGGCCAAATAGCGGTCAACACAGAGCCCAGCTGCATTGAGTTTGGGTAAATGTAGATGTTCAGGTTCATAGCCCCTAAGCGATAAGATTGGAATAGTTCTACGCATAGGGTGCAAATGCTGGGGTGCTAGTTTCAACTAAATTTATAGTAAACCTTAAAACACTTAATTAAACAAATAAACTCGCATTGTCTTTGGAAACTTGTAATAAAACAATAATATGCCGTCAAACGCAAACATTACAATATGTACACCATTATGTTCTAACATAAGTTAATATACATAGTAAGTATATAATATATTAATCCCAAATTCACACGGAGTCAAGATTTATTGAGAGGGCTTTGATTTATGGTTCACTCCACACATGGGTCCAGAGGTTCAAAGACAGAAAAGAAAGTTTATTTTTGGGGCAAAAACAAAGAGATCGTGGCTATTTGAGAATCGGGAGTGTTTCTTTGTACACTACCTATACTTCATTTTCCTCCACCGTTGTTTACCTATTAAATAAGGGTGTTTGGGTGCGGCAAAGAATCGTATTTATACCGACTTTCCCTATTTATTTATATTTGCTGAAACACAATTTGTCATTACACTGGCAAAGTGCCTACCCTTGCTTCCAAGAAGATATTCAGATAACACATGAATACAGTATATATGTTTAGCTTAATTAGCGTTAAATTTTAATAGAATTTAAATTAAGATTTATAATATAAAACGTTATGCAATCAAAATCTACATTGGCGCAACGTGATTTATTAGTGGTGGAGAGATTAATAACCTTTTCATGGCAAGAGCATAATAAAGTTCCGACAATTGCTAACATTACCTACATGCGAGCTGGAACAGAAGAGATGGATATAAAGTAGTCTGCAGTTTTCAAAAAATTGTTAATAATTAGTTAAAGTCAACGAGATCCTGTTAAAATATATACAAATTAGTGGTATGACGAGAAAATACTTACATATTATAATTAAACTAAGTTAATGACTGAAACATTTACAATACGCGGATCTAACTGTTAAAAAGGTAACTAAATAAATCTAACGGTTATAGGTAGTTTTATCCATTCCTTTCTTTCGTATTCGAAAAATATAAATCAATGTCATTCCCCATATTCTATACGCTCAACTTATATGAAGAATGATTCTCTCTCAAATATACTTCCAATTTACTACAGCTAGAGCTACTTCTAACCGCAACTTTACCCCAACTTTTATGTGAGTTCAGCAAACTTAACGTGAATCCGATCAAATCAATTCGACTTGTAAAGAATGGGTGAGCGCTCAGAGTCAAAACTTTAACTAGGCACCTTCGAATATATTTCTCCAGAGCTCTGCTTAATTGAGACGGATTGGAAACTTTTATAAACTGCACTCTCACTTTTTTAGTTTGTTATTGGATGACTTTGACATCGGAAAATAGAAGGAATAACAATTTTAATAAAACTTTTCTGGAATATTATTCTATTTACTGAAGTAGCGTATCAACGCTTTGTACATACCTATAAACTAAAAGTAGGTACGCTTGAAATAGAGTTCGTATAATGTATAGTAATAAGTCTTGATAATCATTGAATTTATTTCAAAATGACTGTAGACTCCAAGCCCTTAAAGACAAGCTTCTCAATTCTTCTGTATATTTTTTTTGTATGTTTATAACTCGATAAATGCGTCAATTCTTAACCGATTTTGAAAATTCTATTATTGGGTATTGGGTCTAATAGAAAAGTTTGAGGACAATGGCATGGGGTTCGGAGATACGCCAAGGAACAAACAAATGGAATACAATAAAACAATGTAATTGAAGAATGTTATTTTTATAGTTGTCCCTTTGCAGTGCCTATTAAACTACTTACGAGTGTCATGTGATGTTAGGTCTAGGCTGAGAAAAAGAAAACTCCGTAACGGTGATCGTAATCGAATTGTGATTAAATCTATGGTGAAGCTGTTTCTTTGTTAATACTACAAATTAAAAGATCGTAACCTGTTAAAGAAATAAAACCCAGAATTCTTTTACATGTTATTAAAAAAAGAGATAATATTCACACGCTTCATTACGTTTACTCTAATCAAAAATATACCTCGGAATATTTTTGCAAGACCGCCATTACCGTTAGCATTTTTTAATACATGCAACCTATAAACGAAATCAACTGTATGTCATATTAAAACGCGTAGCGAGAGCGTGACGATACATTATGCGCAATGCTTACTGAAGTTAAGGCACGTATAAACTGACCGAATCAAGCCGACCTTACGACATAAATTTTTCTAAAACGGGCTTAAAATGGAAAATATTATTTTAATCTATTTTAGCATTCAAACTTAACCTCAATAAAATTACGAATAGGATAGAAGATACTTATTAAAGTATTTAAAAATTTGTTTTTGCGATTTCCTCGGCATAGTGTAACTCAGTGAACCAATTTTAATTTTATCAAAATTAATGCTTTATAAAATATTTTCATGACGACTTTTACCTACCTATCAAAAACCAGTAAAAATTCCTCCTTCTTTGAAGTCTGTAAAAAGTAAGTTCGGACAGCTATCTATATTATAAGGATGTCATGCGGACCATATCATTACTCCGCGTCTAACCTTCTTAGAGTCTACAACATACATCCCTAATGATGCTCTGTAGTGGGGCGAAACTGTGTTGATGGGAAGACATGTACTTATTAGTGAATACTTTCTTTATTGCTTGCATGCGCATGTTTCATTGTCCTTTGACAAGAGGATGGTCGTTTTTGCATGACAAAAAATATTATGCTATCATGCGTTGGAGTTGCGCATTATTACGAAGTTATTCTAACCTATTTTAGTAACAATGGACTTCCGTACATTGTCGCCTGATACAATTAACTATAAAAAAGTAAGAATTCCCACTTTGTGTAATGCCACAGTAAAATTTGCTTTCTGTGGTTTTACGATAATCTCCTTCAGTGGTCTTGAATATTTCAGTGAAATTTTAATGTAGGTAAGCCTCGTGTGGTGCGTGAACGCTTTTAGAATCATTGAAGTATAAATGTACGCAGAAATAATCAACTTTTCCCACTTTACCAGATTAATCCTTCAAAAAGTATGCAATATTTTATTTACAGAAAATTGAAAGGTGAAAAATATATAGGTACATTTATAATTTACATTTTACGATTGAATAAATTAACAAAAAAAATTACAATTCGAGTATCAAGTATGAGATGATCTCATTGGTCACCTCATATTTAAAGATATGATGTTATATAGGTAATGAGGACTCGTGCAGTCTTGTGCTCAAAGTAACAAACTGAACAGTTTAAAAGATTAAATATAACGACGATGAAAGAACAGAGAAAGAACATGTAGATACGAAAGCGGCGGACGATTCGTACTTACTTCCTAGCCGTTTTAAATCCGTCGCAGAAAGGAAAGAAACCATAAAACAATATAAATGGGACGTGAGTCGTGCGCGAATTTACGGCGCAGTCTTAGCTAACTTGGAATCCTCGCCGACTTACTTTAATTCTTACATGGAGTAATTCAGCGGAAACATCGTCCTAAGTCTATTGTTCTTGTTTGTTTAAGTGAGCATATTTTTTATTTTAGATGGTACATTGTTTATCGTTTGGATAAACATGGCCTATTACGAACTCTTGACGTTATAGTGTTAACTTCAGTTACGACAGCGTTTGGTCACTGGTCACGTACCTAACCCCTAAATAGAACAATGCAATGTATTGACCAATGCCAATGAGGGATTACGTTTAAAATATTAAACAATTCCTGTGTTAGCTGAGGTCTCTTAGTGTACCTATATATTAATATATTATCTCTTATACCTGTCAAATTTAATCTTTATAAATAAAGCAATCTTAGAGATTTTGTGATTAATCAGTGAGTAAGTGTGACAGTAGGGTTTCTGTTTATAATTTAAGTTCATGGTCTTTACCGCTCCGTTACAATGTGATAACAAAATGAAAATGGATAACGTAGTTTTAGTTACAATAAAATTCCCTCCGCGTGTCGCCCATGGCAACCGGAGCCGCATTCGCTCAGCCTGTTCCCAATATGCAAATAAAGCTTCGTTTTCATTTTTATTCATCTCTCTGTGGACTGTTAACGCTCCAGGATAAACGAAATTATTTTATAACTTACAAACAAGTTTCAAGAATGTTCGAGTTAAAACTAGGCGAAGCACATTTTAAACAGAATCGCGCTCATTTCTGAAGGTTTATTCAAAACTGTCTGGGGTTTTAATCAAATTTTCCGTTAATTAATATGGAGTTGATTACAAACTATTGTGGCTCAATGATGAACTCGGGTCGTCGGCCCTCAAAGTTGCATGAACTGGAATCGAACTTTACTAGCTTATGTATGTGCATAATATATTACATGAACTCGTACCTATACCTATGTTTTATAAAAACAGTTATATTTTTATGTTAGCTATAGTATATTGATTAAATTTACATAGTACTCGTATATACATAGGTCCAAAATTATGTGAGAGAGAGAAGGTATTAGAAATCTGTTATCATTCATTAGATATACAAATGCATATTTTATTATTAGTGTAATATTATACATATTTAAATCATTATTATTATTATTAAATACGATACTCTTCACATACCCCTGACGAGTATGATTTATTAGTAGTAATATATAGATCATGCAAAAGAATTATTTTCTTTGCAAAAGATAAAATAAGATAATGTGAAACAACATTTCGTATCCTCGGAAATGCACCAAGAAATGTAGCTCTGACGTTTAATTCCAATCTCTCTTGACAAAGCGACTACGAGCTTGAGAATTTTCACGGGATAAAATTAAAATAACAAACAATTGTAGCAGACTCAAAAAGCGTAGCTAAGAAGCGATTTTAATGAAAATATACCTTTATTGTATTGGATACTTTATTTAACTTTTGTACACAGCGAGTTTGAAGAATGAATGCGTTAAATTATTCGTAACAATTAATCACTTAGAACCACAACTCATTCATTGCCGAAAACATATGATTTTGAATAATTTTTTACAATAATAAAAGCATAACAGTGACACGCAAGATTTTTTTTCGTTCCCCCCAATTAAAGCGTAACGCTTTGTGTCTGCACATTAAATTGTAACAATGTTTCTTTACAGCCGTAAAAATACAAAGGAGCGTAATTTTTCCTTTTTAAAACAATAAAAGGTAGCCCAGTTTCGAGAAAAGACAATGGATGGTTGGAAAAACAGTGTCTCAGAGGTGTCGGCGTTCCCGTCACGGTCAGACTCATGATTAATTATAGCAGAGATTTATGACGGACGAAGCTGATTTTTGTGTCGATAACATACTAATCGTGTATCCTCCACAACCATAACTCAAATTTAATTAGCACGTCTATAGATTGCACTAGCTTCAACTCTCTCCGGTATATTCGTGGCCTATATCACTATAGGCCACGACTATCTAATATATAAAATTTCCATGTCACATTGTTAGTTACCGTACTCCTCCGAAACGACTTGACCGATTTTTACCAAATTTTATATGCG
>DWAV01002014.1:0-12003 GCA_018231305.1 Noctuana lactifera | reverse complement strand
TTTAAAATTAATATGACTGATTTCCCCGCTTGTCATTGGCAAAATGGCTAAAAAGCCGAGCAGCCATTACGAAAAAAAAAACAAGAGTAGAGTTAGAGTGTTGCCAACAGCTATGGCTATATAGATACATAATTATACATAGCGTGTGTGTCTGTTGATATATTATGTAGATAGCAGCGTAGCCGACTTGTGGGAAATTACGCGAATTTAGGAATTTTGATCTGCATGGAAATTCATCATTTTTAGTACCGATGTATGTAATGTATGTACCATGATCAAACCATGTAACAGGAAAACAAACAACTCCAGATCAGTTAAAAACCCTTGAAGATGGGGTTTCCAAATTCAAAATATTAAAAAAAAATTGTTAAATTTAAACCTAATAGGTATGGCATAGCAAAAGTCCGAATAAACTTTAAAAAATGGCTCCATTTTACTTTTATGTTCTCTCGTTTCTTTATGTGGGGAATTTTTACGGAATTGAGATTTCTTTCTCCCCAAATTGGGGAATTTGGCCTTAAAAATTTTTGGAGTTATGAACTCAGGTAGGTAGGTACCTAGTACCTAGGTATTGGCAACGCCAAGATTCGGTTCAATTGTATTATTATCACCCTACTGTCTATGTTTTTATCTGACAAGCTGACCAGGCGAACTTCATACCACCGCTAAATCAATTAATTATAGGTACATGACATGTGAACCTTCCTCTTGAGTCACTCTATCTATTGCTGGAAACTGCATTAAAGTCCGTTGAGTAGTTTAAAAGATCTAAGCAAACAGACAGCGGAAATAACTTCATATACCTACCTACCTATACCTAGATTTAAATCTATGTAAAGAAGCACGCATAGCCCTGCTGTAGATCGCAAGATTACAAGCGATCTCACTGTTAAGCAACGTCGGGCGCGACCGGTACCGGATGGGTCACCGCTGGTGGCAAAATTTCATGGGCGCTTCCATGCTTCGGAGGACACATTGAGCCCTTGGTTTCGGTTGTTATCGATAGATAACAAGTTAAACCTGGTCGCAAGCCCTTTGGGCGGTTTGACAACATCCGAGACGGGGCGGCCAACCCGTATCTCCACCAATCCGCATTGGAGCAACGTGGTAGAGGTTGTGGGGAGAGGCCCAGCAGTGGGACATAAAAAAGGGTTGAAGGTATATAAAGATATAGAAAGAAGATAATTAAACAATTCTTAATTTAGTAACAACATTTCATTTTGGTTTTTTTTTAACATGTTTATTACAATTTTTATTTATAGAATTACCTACTATCCTATTAACTGGAAGATATCCCAAAAACATGTTATAAAATCTTTCAATAACTAGATACCTACTGAATCTGTTATGTTGACGAAATGTTATACCTGTTGTATTCTTTGAGTTAGGTATCATTCTAAATTATTTCAGCCACCTAGCAATATTTACGTTGTACTATACCTAACTAAAAACCTACTACCTAGTACCTAATAAGTAGATAGGTACCTCTACCAATGGCGTGCTTAGGGTTTTAGAACAAGGCAAGTTGTGTAGTTTCGTCCGAAAAAACATAAGCCTAGCTTTCCGTACGGCCTCTATTACCTACGTATTTGTAGTTATAAAAGACTAATCGCCAAATGTAAAAATTAAATACCTAAGTTATATATTTTAAAAGTTGAAACTGAAAATTGAATTGTATATTGTTTAGTGTAAATAGATTGTAATAACATGTTTTTGTTTTGTACATTGTAAAATAAAATTATCTAATACCTATAATAATTTTTTTTTTCTACTGGTGGGATGGTGAGATGTGACGATAGTCTTTTAACAGATAGCACGTATTAGGCTTTAGGCACGTATGTTAAGTTTACGATAAGTGTCACGTCTAGTTTAGTATATATATACCGTTAACTTCACAATAAAAGAGATTCATACATTCATCACATCATGGTACGAGTACTATAACAAAGTGCTGTGTCTCCTGCTACTCCCTGCTACTCCCTGCGTGGCCCACCACATAGGTAACTACCAACTCAACATGCAGTTAGGTATCTAATACCTAATCTTCTTTTACTACCTATTATGTACACCTACGAAAAACAAATAAAGAAGGAAGATACCATTGAATTGCTAAATAAGTTAATTAGTAGTACCCATACGCATGTAAAAAAGTTCAGAAGGCGGAAATGGCGATTGACAATAAAAAAAAGTAAGTTTGTTGACACTTTTACGGTTCCGGCCATTTGACTTCGGATTATAACTACCTAGCACAGATGATGAGCAATTTCAGAAACACGAGCGACACAGCCCTAAGGCAACAAATTACGAAGTTGGTCGTCTATAATATTTCGACAGCTTAAACTAAAACTGTTAAATAGCGCACTGCCAATTGCATGGGAATAAGCCTTATATTCGTACAAAATCAAGATGCTTTTAAAAAAAAGTATCCTTATGAGTTCTTATTAATGATGTGTGACATTCAAAGCGCTACCGTCCGCCCCTATTTGTGTCCTCCATAAATTATGAGAGTCGACTCTCAGAAGTTTCTTTCAGTTGCCGAATGTATAGGTAGTTTAAAATAATTTTTTTGAAGCTTTTACATCTCTGTTTAAGGTCGTCATTAGAATACTTTTGATGACTTTTTTTTTCGTCTCTCACAGACAGCGTGTCGCCAACACCGGAAATATCATTAGAGACACTTGGTTAGACTGTCGACTGTATTTTATTTACTTCCATAGGTGATGTTAAAAAACTTACATAAAGTTAAAAGGTCATCCGAGTCGACTTCGGGATTTTTATCAGTAACTTAAAATTAAATAATATCGAAACTAATATCAACATAGGTACCTATCAGGGTCCAGGGTTGTTGATAATGCAGGTTTTTACTATATCAACGGATGCTGAAGATGATGCTGATATTTGCAACAACCTTGGTAGGTACCTACTAATAATGACGAATAAAAATTTTGAATCTACATTATGTATCTACGTAGTTAGGTTCTACTAATATAGGTGACCTGTAATATAGGTGGTGTGTGTTTAAGTAGAAATCAATTAAAATAAACTTTGTGTCCAACACCAAAACTAATTAGCGGCAGCTTTATACCTACGTGATGGGGAGAGCCGCCATTTATACAACGCCCTCGTCACGTCTTCTATCGACGGAAAACACAATTAATCCATTTGAAAATTATCCGGTGCAGCTTACCCTGCGGCTTTCATTAAAATGTAAATGTCGCCCGTTCACTCAGATATCACACGGACACACGCCGCTTTCATTAAATTTGCTAACCGCCGCTTCCACTGAATTATAAGTGCCCACTGAATTTAAATAGCCTTATTGGATACTAGCTTTAATAAATAATGTAATCCATAATATCTTAGGCAGTAAGTAGGTGTTCCAGAAAAAATAGGTAAAAGGGCTCACTTTTTGTTTAAATTAAATAATTTACAATAGTATGTAAGTATGTACCGATTTAATTTAGTAGTACCTATACCTAGTACCTAAACGCGAAATCGGCTGGGCTACGATGAATGTGGCTTGGGAAGAGGAGATCGGCGTTTAAGTTGTGTTATTAAGTATTATTGGATTTAGGTAAGTTGCACAATACACTATGAATCAAGTCTTGCGTCAAGTTTTGGCGTTTCAGTTGGGGAGATGCGGATGCCGTGAGACACTACCTATATTTGAGGCATCAGCTGCAACGCATCCATTTACCTACTACCTACCTACATCAAATTGACCTCTCTCTCCTATTTGCGGTAGAACATGGATGCCCATGTCCATGTAGGTAGGTAAATATTGCAGTGAACACTTACATCAGTTTGATAGGTACTCATTTACGATTAAAACAAAAGCCAAGCGACGCTTGTACCACTATTCTGCTATGCCCGGTCAGTCTAATGTGTATAGGTTCTGTTACAATTTTGTAAACTTAAATTTCAATTTCAAAGATTTGGTCCCATAATGAAATAATTGACCTAAAATTTTACTATGTAAGATTTAGGTGAACAAGGAAAAATAGGTATAACAAGGATACAACAGATATTCTCAAGTTTTCCGTACCATAACTGAGGCGTTCATAAGTTTAATTGTTCATGTTGACTTTCGTCAGCAGATTGGAAGTCGTGCCGGAAGTTACTAATCGATATTTAGCGAGAGAGCGAGACGGGTGCTCGAGGGGCGGCGGGACCCGCCCTGCAATTCCTGCCGCCCCTCTATCAACCCTTAGTTTAACCACAAAGCTTTCAACAACATAATTTAGAGGGCATTCAATTACTGTTGGTTACATTATATCTGTATGCATGAAGTAGCTCAGGTAGGTAGGTAGGTACTGTAGTAAACCTCTAGAGATTCATATTTTTCTATGTGAAAGCGTCAGTGGTTAATCTAACTAAAAATGGTAAACTCATTAGGTAGGTATATTATTAACAATTGAATATAGGGTGTTAACATGCTGCGACAATAGTCATGTGGAGGTAGAAGTTCTAAAAATCACCTACTCATTTTATCTGATGAATTGATTTACCTACCTATCAACAACCTAAATACCTACTAAATACCTTTTAGCTGATAGGTACTTAGGTATAACAGCACCTAAGCTGGGCAAGCGGGCAGTTATTTAATTTGCTTGGAATGTCACACAGTAAATATAAATAAAGTACCTACCTACCTATATTAAAAACGTGGTGCAGAGAAAAAAGTTCGATGCAAATTTTCGAAAGATTTCATGTTATATGTAGGTATTTTATCATTTGTCTTTTTGCTACAAATAAATGTTATGACATAAAATGTTAATAATCGCGAAATACCGTTACCTGCTTATTTTACTACGATACTTTCGGATCCCTCGCAGTCCTTTGCATTTTTAATATCAAGGTAGTTTTAAATTATTAAAAAAAAATTATAATTAATAATAAAATGAATGAGAGAGGTAGGTACCCAATTCATTTCTTAAATTTTGTACAGTAAGAAGGATTACATAAAGTTCTCTTTAAATACGTAGTACGTACGGATAACCACTAAGGTCGTTAAACAAACACAAAATGATCCTTTACGCTTGCCTAATTAGATTAGAGGATGTTTGAAAACAATTAGTATTTAATGAGTGCGCTCAAAGCTCTCCAAACTTGAAGGAAATAAAAGCACTTTAAACAACTTTATGCCATTTTCGCCTGCGTACAGGCACACTCACTAAAAACGGAACACGAGGATACATTGGTTTACTTTTGGTTAAGAATTTGTTATTGTAAGCCATATGGGCGCAGGGCGGCGCGGGATTTTTTGTTACGACGAATTTACAGCCATCGTTAAACAATGGGACACATGCTTAGTGCATCTGTGACTATGTTAACCTTGCTGCTATCGCAACAAATTCAGAACAATTGAAGCTGCCATATTCATATTCATACATTGACGGTCAGTAGGTAAGTACAGATGGTACCTACTTAACTACACGTAGGTACTGATTTAACACACAGTATATTAACTGGCTGGCGAATTGAATTTATTTGTTTACGTGGATTTATACGTAGGATTTGACATTGATGAAAAATATTTCTTTCCTAAGTCTGCATTATTCCTAAATTACCTAAGTCAAAATCTTTTACAACGACTAAAAATTCATTTTTACTTAAGCTGCTATTATTTACAAAGACCTAGATAATCTGCTGTATAGCTTCCGTTTCTGTTCTTCGCCCTTTATGAGAATATTATTTTTGTGAAAATCCACTTTCTGGGAGCTCGATATAATCCTTACAGAGCCTCAGACAAGTTCATTGGTGAATATCGCATTATGAATATAATATTCAGAGGGAAGTAAGAGCCTCGGGTCATCACAGCGTTCAAACTTCTGAGTCGCCCCAAGGAATCCACTTAGCGATGAATCGATATCTAATTATTCCGACCGCCTCCGGTAGGATTAAATACGAATTTATGTGCGGTGCTCAATATGAATAAATAGGTATAATATAAGGAAAAATTTCTTGATTTGTTCTATTTACTCATTTTCTTCAATAACCCCACCTTCATTGAAAACATAGGTAACAAGTTTTTTCGAGTTCGTATCAATTTGAAGGAAGGAAGAATAATATAATAATAATAAGAATAATTTATTTGTATTTTATAATGAAAATCTAGTTGTTTTTCTCTACTTTTACCCGATGTAATATTAAATTTTAGCTTTTTAAAATTAGCTTCAGTATAGATTTCAATCATTTTTTGTATCTCAATCAGTGTAGATTTTTGTTGGTAGGTACTAGTAAGAAAATACATTTTCTCCTAACTCCCGCTGTACCTACACTACTACGGCTGCACTCTACATCTAAGCCAAAACAAAATAACTTTAGAACTCCTCACTTTTATACAATTATTCAACCACTACAAAATTTTCAAAGACTGCGTGGGTTGAATCCGAGTGACCAAGCGACAATGATTATATACGAAAAGCAGCTCTAACTCCTCGGAATAGGTGTGAAATTGAAAGCTTGGTGGTCGAGCTCTACCTCGGGCACTCTACTACAAATGTCACGGATCAAATCGACAATAAATGTCGAGTATTTACTTTACATTTACTTTTTAATTGTACGTCGGGTAGTGACGAGCAGAGTGTTCGTTCGAATTCCGTCGATGACAATGCACGTTCATCAGTAGGTAGTACCTACGTTATTTTATTGTACATTTTATATAATACCTACCTACGTCCAAGGTGTCAGATTTAGATATACCTATAAAATATTACGTTTCATTTTAAAACGAAGTTAAAATATAATAAAAACAAACACATACATACCTACCTAATAATATAAATAAAGTAATATTATTATAAAGCGGTTTGTAGGTAAATTAGGTTACCTTACAAAATAGGTAGCCGTTAAGGCTTCGGTAGTGTAATAAAAATTAACTTAAGTTTTGAGAAATAGACAATTTACTACTGTACTAATTTATAGAATCTAACTACAAACGAGATCCAGGAAATATTCGTCATCCAGCCTTGTTGGCTTTAATGAAATTTTTTTCCCAGCAAAACGTCCGAAGAGTAATTAATATTAACTTATTATACGCGTTTATAATATGTACCTATTATAGACATTTATAATATTATGTACCTACCTTACACTCACAATATTCATCGGAATCGGCCATTGAACCCGGATTCACCGAAACATTAGTCTCAAATTCACTAATGAACTGTCACTCTCTCATTAAATATTAATATAAATACATAATATTTTTAGTATAATATAACCTAATTAAAATTAAGTAAAACTATAACAGTAGTTATACGGGTTATTATAGCGACTTATCTCACGTCATGATTAGACAACGATTAGACAGCCTGTGATCAGATAGGGACCTAGTAATAAGGACCTTCCCATATAAGTGGGGAAGAGCGATTAGTTATAAATAAAATAGGTAATTATTTTAATATTTTTATAAGTACAAACGCCTTAACTCACGTGTAATTTTCGAGAATACCCGACTGTCCCTACTAGTTTTGCCGTTTATATTTATAAAATGTGTATGTAGAGGTACAGACAGGATCACGGACCATTGGTAGGTATATGTATTGCCAGTTTGGTTGGATATTTAATTAGCTGTAATGTTTTTATTAAACATTTGAATCGGTATCCATAAATAAAAACTGCTTAAAACATAAACTTAAATTATTTTAGTCTCCATAGTCCATAATTATATGCAATAATAATTACATACATCTAACAGCATTTTCTCGATTCCCATTACATCTTAATATTCTGTGTTATCAATTTATATAATATATCTAGATTACAAAGTCTCCTTTATTATAGATAATAACTGTACGGGTATCAGTTTATAACCAAAAGCTTCGGCTTAAGGAGCCGGCAGGGAAGGGAAGTTGGTCCGCGTTCGATAATGTGGGAGCGACGACGCATGCGTTGCGGCCTGGGCGGCGACCTGAAACAATGCTTGCCATTAGGGTTGACAACTTATTAGGCGATGCGCAGGTAAACTTTTTATATAGATGGGTAAATGTATATGAATAAATGTACTATATTAATATAACATGTAGGTACCCGTAGCTCGATGTGGCCTACTAAAATATAATAAAATTCGCAAACATTGGGGCTCGGGGTCCCCATGGTTTGAAGCAATCCCTTCAACCACTACACTAGTTCAAGTTCCAACTCTCACTTGATCACTAGGATTCCCTGTGTGGCTATGTCGCGGTTCGGTCAGTGGATCGGAAACAGAAATTTAAATTTATCAGATATGTATCAGGTAAAAACTGCTTTTATACTTAGTCGAATCTCTAGTCATTTAATTCAATGATACAAAAAAGGATTGGACAAAGGAGTTAGGACTTTGCTGATGATAATAACATACGACCACTCTAAGTTGAGAAGTCCTGCTTAGCAACCCTAATATCTATGCTATGTACATATATTATTCACTATTATAATAAACCTTCTCGCAGTGGGTGTAGTGTTAATTTACTTCGCAATACATATTCATAATATTTACCTACATATCTATATAGCTAGAGAACTGTATTTGCCTTATAGGTACCTACCTATGTCCTATAGTTTGATTTTATACCTACATATTATTACCTACCTATATGCATAGATTTAAATCACCTATATGTAATTTTATTATTGTTGTTAGTACCTATCAACTTTACGTGACATACGAAGGAAACATTGCATAGGTACCTACGTGACTATTAACAAGTTTATTTATTACATACCTACTAGGTACGTACATGTGCTGACTGCTAATGTTAAAGTTTGTTCGAAACGACTTTACCTCTGTCGTTACCCTGCCGCAATGCGGTAATGTTGAGAGAGGGGGAGGGAAGTCAACATTATAATCAATGCGCTGTACGTCAACATAATTAAATCCAGTATATAAGGTGCTATGTCCAGTATTATTATCATCCTTTCATCATCTACAAACCTATTGCTGCCAGGCTCCGGTCTCCCCTTAAAATTAACTTATTTCAGGTATCTAAAGGCACCTCCTTTAGGTACCTGAAATACCTTTCTACGTGCCTAGGTAGTAGTGCACTGCATGTCAAAAAAAGAGACATCATTTCTCTGTACGTGGACCTACCCACGCTCAAGGCACGGAATTCAATTCCTAATTTAGGTAGAGTTTTAGAATTTTAAACTGTCTCGACTGTAAACTATAAATTTTTAACATGAGTAAGTAGGTATCTAGATGTTGAAATTTTTATTGGTTGTAGGTGTGTTAAACGATTTTACTGGTTATTTTATAGTTAAAGCTGAGTCATTAAATGTACCCGGGGCGTAGCTACAGAAACGATGCCGCCCATAATAACAGATAGGAATACTTACATATAATCTTTAGGTATTTATATACTGAAAATAATCTAAAAATATATGTTTAAACAAAACAGATACAGTTTTATATTACCTACGCGACTGCATATTTACACTTATCTATTGTGCCCTATTTATTCAAGAAGTCATTTAAGTTCGAATATTGGTAATGTTACGTGTATAGAACGTATAGCTATAACTATTTATTAACATGCAAAATCTGTATATTTTAATAAATATTAGCTAAATGATTGAGCTCCTGTATTGATTCAAATAACTATGCATGTTGTATAAAACGACATAGACACTTCTTCAATTCATGCATAATAATAAATTAAGGCACCTAAGATTACTAAATTGTTAATCTAGGCGCTACCTACTGATTTATTATGTGAAAAAAGAATACGATATAACCTCCAGAATACGAACATAACCTCTATGTTAACATCTCTAGTTTTACCGGCTTATGATGGGTGAAAATACAGTCACTTCTTTGCCTGGTAGGTGCTTGCCTACAAATAATTTTTAGTGGAATAGATATAGGAGAAATACCTAGTCATAAAAAAAATTTACGCTTATTTAAAAATGAACAATATCTAATTAAGTGTCAATAGGTAGAATCAATTTTTTATTATAAATCAAAATTTACCGTCAATGAAAAAGACCTCTTAAATCTCATTTTCTTAAAACTTATTTCATAAATCATAAATTCACTGCATACCTACCTAGCTTTCTATACCTACAGAAAATAATTCAAAACAGAATAGTATTTAAACTATTTGTGGGGTCTTACAGGGAATAATATTATATTCGATTCATTTAACATTTTATACCCCATTCTGAATCCAGCGTGTTGGAAAGTAAGCCTTAAAAGTCGGTAATAGGGACCACTATTTTAAATTTTTGATCAACAGCTCGGTACCCAAGAAGAGTATACTTGAACAAACATTTTTTATTTTCATAAGGCACAACAATAGAACCTTTTATTGGCCGTTTTGTAAATCAGAAACTGTCACGAAACGTTTAGTCATCGTTTCATCGGCTGTGTAAACATTCCAAATTAAAATCTCAAGTAAGGGCATCGGAAATAGTCCATTAGGTATGCATAGTGGAATCTTTTCCTTTTTATAGACTTTTTAGAGCACAGTAAATATAGATTATAGATACCTATCTATATATCTATACCTTACTTAGATGATAATCTAACTAATTTTAATGTAATTAATTAATAAATTTAAATAATAAATTAATTATATTAGGTATTGGCAGTTTAAATGATTTTCCTGAAGTTCCAGGTAGGTAGAGAAATTATTTCTTATTATCATTATTTCAAAATGTAATATAAAACGGGACCAAACCTGTAGTATAATTAATAGATAAATATTTGGTAGAGGTATCGGTAGTTCTAAGTTCATTGAACGACTTAATTGTAAGTAGATAGGTATATATATATATAAGATGAGAAAAATGTTATCATGTGCTCTTGAGAGGATTATTTCCTAAGAAATGTGTGCCAAAATTTTGAATACGAGCGTACGCCCAAGAGGAAGTAATGACGGATAAAGAAGAAAAAGTGTCTTCCCATCAGCCTAACACTAAAGTCATTTGAACAAATAAATCTTAATCCTCATTGTAAGGTGCGGCGCAATAACACTGACTTGTAAATTCATAATCATTACAATAGGAATTAGAAGTAGGGCCTTTTGTCGCAAATTGGGTAGTCCGCCGGCCGTGAAATCGCCGTGGAACCATTGACAACGGGCGTTAATAAAAACATGACGACATGTCAAAACTGACCAGATTTGGTAGGCGACAAGTGACGAGCATTGTTAGGAGCCCATTGAAATCGGTGTGGGCCTTCTCGACACCTACGTGGCGATGTGAAGATGACAGAGAATGCGGGATGACAGTGTTTGCACATCGGATTCTTCCAATAGGGCATAATCTTTGAGTCTTAAAATTGAGCACGCCCGCCATTCATAAAATCTTCCAAAGCCCATTACAATAAGAACGTGGATGGACTAATTATTGTGTAATATGAAATTGCCTAAATTAAATTTGTTAATAGAATCCTTTTATAATAATAACGTAATTACGTAATCCAATAATTACATAATAATAATAATTAAAAATTAGGTAATAATATAAATTTGAATGATAATTATTTGATGTTAATAAGGCGCAAAATTTTGTTTCTTTTTATATTCAGTCGAGCTATTGGATGTTTCGTGATCGTTCTGACACTAACTGGCCTAACCCCAGTTTCATGGGTGCTTGGTAAAGCATTTTTTAAATTGCCTAATTTGAATCTACTAGTTACCAGCGAGTAAAATCTACTTGATTCAAAAGCAGTGAAATAGAGTTACAGTTTATCTGATTTGTAATAGACTAGATGGACTTTATCAGGAAGCGTGAAACTGATTCTTAATTACATTACATGGTGACGCGACAGCATCTTAATACTTAATGTAATTAATTAATTATGATATTAGAAACCTAACTTACTCATATCTGGTAAAAAAAATATGTTCGTATTTTTCATATTTATTTATGGACAATAATTACTTAGACAATTATGTATTGTGTAGGTATGTTTAAAATTATGATTCGGTCCGTCGATTGTCCTAGAAAAGGGTCTCTTAAATGGTAAATATTGGGTAATTCTTACATGAAAAATCCTGTCGTATTAGCTTATTCAAA
>DWAV01002013.1:0-12006 GCA_018231305.1 Noctuana lactifera | reverse complement strand
TTGAAAAAACCGTATAATTTAGGTATTAGACATTATATTGAATAGACAATATTTCAGCTTAGATACGAATAATCGTAGTTTCATGCGAGCAATTTTTTAATCCCTTAAGGACAAAATAATCCATATAACCGATTGTAATAGGCCAATAAGTGGGCAATAAAAAAGAATGAAAGCGGTTAAAAGAAATACTGGCACAAGCGGTCCTGATTTATGCTCGATAGGAATGCGCCCTCTTTCAATAAGTTGCACGATAAGAATCATTGCCTATCGCCGCGTAACGGCGGCCGAGGTATGCAATTAACTCTCTTTTTTTAGGAAAAGCTGATCCGGACGTGTTAAAAGTTTTATTCGCATCACATTTTTAGTAACGAATTGAATTGATTACCAGATCCAGTATTCCTCATATCATCCGATTTAAATAAAACGCACAATTTTTTTAAAATCTAAGGAATTGATTTTATTATATTACAACAAGAATAAACTTGAAATATTACTGAATACAGTATTTATTAACCACCTTTAGATCTTATTAGCAAAGTCAAGAGAGCACGGTTGTCATTATACGAGTATTAATTGTTAATGGAATTTCCTTCGGCACTTGGCCCCCATTCAAATAGGGACAAGATCGTTTACAATGCAGCATGCAGGTCTCAATTACTGTTAATTTACGTACAATTAGTCCTCAGAAACATACCCACTCAAGTTGCCGTAAATGTAATTAGATTTAAGTTTTAACTATCGACACTAAACGATAACGTACGTATTACTTCACTTAAATTATTTATTTACGTAAAGAAAAGGTACTGAAATATATCATATAAATACGAGTACCTACAATAATACTACCTGCCTAGTTAACAACTTTTTCGCTATTTATTTAGTTATTTAATATTCCCGAATTTTTTGTTCAGATTATGTTTGTTAGATACATTATTTAATAAAAAGTGGTTTATTTTATTGGATTATTTAAACTTCCTTTTTTAATTTTTGTTACCTTGAATTTTTTTTCATTTAAAAAATACTTATTTACTTTTATAATTTTTAATAAACACAAATATAAAACGAATGAAAAACCTCTGAAAAAAAAGTGAATTAGATTCA
Source organism: Noctuana lactifera (assembly GCA_018231305.1). Classification (NCBI taxonomy): domain Eukaryota; kingdom Metazoa; phylum Arthropoda; class Insecta; order Lepidoptera; family Hesperiidae; genus Noctuana; species Noctuana lactifera. Next base: position 10,905 of record DWAV01002013.1, on the reverse strand, counting down.
TTTGCAAAATGAAACCGTTTTTTAAAATCCGGCAGTATACCCTTAATACCTATGTACGAGTATAATATTATTATCATGCCATATAAAAGAAGACGTATTATTTATAACTTTATTGGCGTCAATTGTTTTTATGTTACACTGTTGGGCAATGGTACACACACACACGCACTTCACAATACACATAATACACATTACGGAAGGTCTAAAGCAAATTCGACCATGCTGCCCCAACATGGAGTGACAGAGTTTGAAGAATTTTATTGATTAAATCACTATTAGTGAAAATTACCTATCTACTTATTCTATTTTACTTTTGTTACGAATAGACGCTAAGTTTCATAATGTTTATTTTGCATCTTGATATTATAATTATTTTTATTTTTCATCTTATATAATTATAGAGTTTAAAAATATTGTTTCTTACAATTAATTAAATTTATTTTGCGATTTGGATAAAAGTTAAAAAAACCTTTTAGAACCACTAAATTTTATGCAAATATACAATAACATGTTAATCCATAAAAGTTTTGCAATCGTATGGGTTATCACAGTATTGCATATCATATTTGCATCTAATTATCCTACTGTGATGACAGATTGTCAGTTAAAATATCATGCCTAGAGCAAATACATTTTTTTTTACAAAAACCTCAACGGATATATTTTTCCTTTTTAAATTTTCATGTGCAAAAATTTAAATAAATATTTTTTTTATAATTTTTTAACTCTTTTAACACTCCAATTCGCAAAACTCGCATAAGCTTTGAAAATGTTATTAATTAATCATTATCATTACCATTTAAGCTTAACTATAAACTTTGACAGCCATGTAAAATACTCGGGACCAGCTGAAGAGTTCTGAGTGCTCTGAAAAAATTTTTTGATCACTAAGTATTACGCCATTAATCGAATGTTCGGGTTTTATTTCAATTTAAAGCCAATACATACATTTTATAACTTTTAATTTGGCGATTTCCCATTTTGTTGTAATAAATAATTATAATTTGAATATTCCTTTACGTATCTATTTTCTTTCTAGTATGTTTTATAGTTTTTTTTAATATTAAAAGTAATAATAATGTAAGTCGTGATGTTTTTTAAACACGTAAGAAAACTTTTCATACCAGTTTTTCCCTTACTTAGCAGAAGGTATTGCAATTTTTAATACCCTGTAAAATAATAATTTATTCACTCTAATAAATAGAAAAAAATCCGTTTAAAAGAATTTTTGCATCGAAGTACAGACAAAATAATTTTAAACTTACCGCTGTCCGGTTTTTATCACTCCGGCGAAACTAAACGAGGTATATTTTGTGCACGTGCAGGCACACCGCGACGGTTCGACTGCGACTGCCGTCGCTGCCGCGACAGAATCGCTGGGCGGGCGCCGCCTCGACACGCCCATCGTCACACTAGAAAAAATAACACACACCATAAATCTATACGATCTACAAATGAATATTTTTATCTCCGAATATTCTTTTAGAAATCCAGGGTAATATTTGCTCTCAAAAACACTTTATACGTTTTAGAACGTGTTCGCTTGATGCAATTAAGTAATATGCGTGACTGATTTGACTCATAATGTATTATATTTTATTAGAGAATCAAACCTTCAATATAGAAATGTTTAAAACGAAACTGCATAGTTCAGTTTTGAATAGTTTTAATACATTTCTTTACAGATAAATTACTTTTGAGTTTGTTCAGTATTAAATTATTTTAATAAAATTAGTAAAAGAATTTAAGTGACAGAAAATTGCTATAAAATAAACAGGGCGGAGCGTAGAGACCACTCCCAGTCGCAGATGTACTACGTGAAGTAACAAATTGATCCACAGAGGATTTACATTTTTTTCTTCTTTTATGTCATCGTTATTGGATCCGTACTTTTTGGAGTTATAGCTTTCTATTAACATAAGCACGCTGTAACGTGTTACAAATACACATACAAATAATAACGCTAAATGCTAAAATGTAGACATGCAATCATTACGAACTGCATGAATATCATGATTTAATGAGTTTAAAATTCAAGCAGCTAGAACAAAGAGAAACACGAACGCTAATCTAATCACTTACTATTCACTGAAGAAAAATACCATAACAATAGTTGATGCATACGTGGAAGGGAGTTCTTCATAATGTTCCCGAAAGGCATGTGAAATTCATCTTACACGCACTTAGCCAATGTAGTATACTAGGGCCTAAACTATTATCATACCTGACAGGAGTCTCGAGCTCAGCTGCGACAATGAGAGTTAGAAATTAAATTGTCTCATAAACATAAACAATTATTTTGGCAACAAATATTTACGGCACTTTGTGGAGGTTACAGAACTACGGCCATGCTACGCCGTTGCTACGAGTACGTGTTAACTGCACTAAATACTCGTAGAGCTCAGTGATACGAAAACAATGAAGACTTCAACTACAATACATGTTCAATTTGGTGTAAAAAGCTTTGTATTGAATAAAGGTAGATACATGCTAGTCATATTACTACATATTTTTGTTAGCAATAGATCTTTATTTAATATTTTGTATAAAAATAAATCATGTAGTTTAAAGAATACACGGTCACCATTTCTGTAACAAACGTAGTCCCCTGTTTCCTCCCTGGATAATGACATTAAGGCAAATATTTTTGTATTATAAAATATATACGAGTATAACTGTCATATATCAGTTTTGTTTTTTTTTCAAATTAATCCAATACTCATAAGGGGCAGGAGCCGCAGGGCAGGTAGTCATTTTCAGGCCGTCATTAAAACAATGTATGGACGTACATTAATATTAAGACACGGCCAAACTCTTGCCTATTTTTGAAATTTAGTTTCATTATTAATCAAGTTTTGAAAGAGGAAACAGGGCAATACTAAGTGCCGCTTTTGGTCAATTACACCAACATTTTATTCAAATACCTATTCTTCAAAACCTTCTCAAACCGCGTTTTCTCATAAGAACTTGACGGAGAAAAGTTTTTTGATACAAGTACAAAACAATGTCTATCTAATTATGTTCTAACAATAGGTACCATTTGGCATAAGCACTGTAATATTAACGTGATACGATTTTATTTTCGAATTCCATTAAAATTAATGTAACAATGAGAGTAGGAACAATGATTAAGCACAGTAATAATAACACATGATTAAGGTTCGCGACGTATATCAGTAACTATATCGCAGTAACGTAATCATTTACCGCAAGCACCGCGGTGAGGGCGAGTAATAAAAATGAGAAATTATTTTTAATAATATTGTGAGGGGTCACACGCCTTGACACCAGACAATATTTTGGTGACGCTAATACCGACCCTTATTACCCCGAATTTCTTCCAAGTAGTGGTAGTAGGTAATAATAATAAGCCCTCGACTTACTTTATGACCCCGGAGGAATTTAATGTGAGAATAAACCATAACGTTATGATCTGATTATACAACACTTTAATTTAATGTCCTAAAATGATGCAGGACTTCAATCCTCGATTGAAGAAGAAGATACAAGAGGTACAAGAAGCACACCTACGATTATAAGCAAGTTCAATGTTATAAGTGAATACCAAACTAATCCTTCCATGCCTTCAACCATTTTTATGTCCCGCTGCTGGCCACGGGTCTCTCCCCACACACGGGGAAGGCCTGGAGCATACTCCACCACGCTGTTCTATTGCGGATTGGTGAAGATACGGGTTAGTAGCCAAGTGGGTTAGTACATTATTCCAAAGGACTTATTAGTATGGAACAGAGTGAGAGATAATTATACGAATACGAGTAGCATAGAAGTGTAAGCCTTGTGAGGACCATTCGAAGTAGCAAAAATTTATAGATGCCAAAGCAGTGAAAGAATTTAGCATAAATTCATCTCATTTCAGTCATCATAGTTCTTCTTATTGAGAAGACTTTTTTATACATTATTATGATCACCAAATAAATAATCAACCTATTTTGTACTAATGCAGCTGTTTAAAATAATTTTCGGTTATTTCTATATAATATGAAAAAAGTTTAAACGTGTATCATTTTCTGATCTTATTAAAATTTGTAATTTTTAACACGTATCTACCTGTCAGGGTTCCATACAAAACTACCATCACCATTAGGCTGTCACCATACGATGTAATTTCAGGACGACAGACATATTTTCCGAGGGAGGGCAAAATCGTAAGCCGGTGACGAGGTCCGGAATGCGAAGCGATTATGAAACGCCATTTGTCAAGTTTTTATTGGGTACCCTAAAGCAACGTCCATTGTTGTTCCCCTCTAGTCACCCCTCCCGACCCTCGTCTAGATGACGTTAATTCATAATTTTTATAACTTGTTAATATTTCGCGGATTACGCTTGGCCACAAATCTGTTCATGTCCCCGTAATTAAATTCCATCTCTTGTTATTTTACGAGCGGGAAGGATACCGCCCAATCAACTTGCAGTCGTATCGTTGCCTACAGTAACATTGACTACTGCGAAATTGTGTAGAAAGTTCCCTATGCCTATACTATCTTTATCTCATCGCTATCCCACTTCAGGACACAAGTCTCCTCTCAAATATGAAAAAGGTTTAGTTCATAGTATACAACAGCACTGGCAAAATGCGGGTTGGTGAAATTCAAATGCTTTTTGCGAACTTTTATGGAGAACTCTCAGGCTTAAAGATTGTTTTCTTTACCTACAATTTTGATGTTCAATTGCTTAAAAAGTAGGTACATAATATTTGTTTTTTCACTCTGTTATCTATAAAGAAAGTTGCATTCGTTTATTATTGTTTTATTAGTCAATTAATTATGCTTGTATCTGTTGACAATGTTACGACCACTAAGCAGCAACATAAAAATAGTTTTAAAAAACTAAGTCGTAGGTACCTAGTCATTATTTCGTTAATTCTTAATTAGTATACTAAGTCGTAGGTACCTAGTCATTATTTCGTTAATTCTTAATTAGTTCATGAGTACAAAGCAATTCAACTGTATTGGATGGTATCTCAATATTAATATTATGATGAGTAATATCAAACGAAAGCATCGATATTAAAACCGAATGCATCGCGGCGGCGGCAGTGGATTTGAGTTCCGCTTGTGCATCCATAACTTGCGCTTCGCTGGTCAAAGGGACGAGCCCCAATACTCACTTTAATATTCAGGGTAACACAAAATCCACATAATCTCTTTTAGGTACCAAAAGTGATATATTTATGCGATTTTTTTAATTAATTGTTAATGTACTACAGTTTTGCCAAATTCTTAACAATAATTTGTTATTATTCATAATGTAAAATTGCAAAAATTTTTGCACAAGTGAACGATTTTTCAAGAGTACCTTCTTACGAGTACATGAGTACTTACTTACTGTATGAATATAATCATACAATAAAAGGGCGTAGGATAAACTTCTTGGTCGTAGGATAACAGAATGAAAAAATACAACTTTTAGTTATTATAAAATTCATTATTACATGAATTTATTTTATTTATATTATTATTATTATTATTTAATTATCATACACTTACAACTAAATGATTTCATTTTCAGACAATAATAACATTTTACAAATTGCTTTTAAGTACATACATTCTATTAGGTAGGTAGGTACTATTGATATTGAGTTTTTTTATAATGATAATACAAAATTTCCCTTAAAAAATAAAATAAATATTTAACACTTAACCAATAATAACATTAAATATATAACAATATTAAATAGAAAGCTGACACATGTTATATCAACTGAAATAATTATTATGTAGTTAGTTTTATTTTTGGATTATTATTTATTATCGTTGTGTGGCGTGGCCTCTACGGCTTTATTTTGTCGATACAGATGGTCATAACAATGTCTTGTAAGCGCTTCAAGTACTTGCAAGGTGCTTCGGTGAGAAGTGCGAGTCGCGTGACCATGTCGTCCGAGGGCAGGCCGCGGGGGGAGAGGCGCGCCGCGGCCGCCACCGCGCCGGCCACCAGATGCAGAGATACCACTACGCCACCTTACAATTATTAGAGAGATGTTGGTTAATTGTATTCGGCTTTGCGTTGTGGAAGTCCATTGTTACTAAGCTACGTTAAAAACTATATAGCGACCTTTCGTCTACTCATTTACCTATAGTATACTTTGATATGAAATCTATATTTTTAACAGACTTCAAAAAAAGGAGGAGTTGACTCATAACTGTCGACTGGGTCAACAGATTTGGATGGTTTTCTTTTATTTGAAAGCTGATGCTTCCCGTTTGGTCGTATCCCCTCGTATAATTGTAGATTATTAAATATGTAAAAGGAACAGAACACTACATGTACATTACTAAAGTTTCTTAGTCTCAGTTGGAATAGCCAGCTGAGATAAATGGATCAGATCTTCTAATTTATAATATTCTATTTGGATATATAAAGTTCTCGTGTCACGGTGTGCGTGATTGAACCCCTCCGAAACAGCTCGACCGATTCTCATGAAATTTTGTGTGCATATTTGGTAGGCATGAGAATCGGCCAACATACCCCTAAATGTTAAAGGTGGTCCACTTAGTTTTTATGTTATATGCGGTACGAAGTTCGCGGGGTCAGCTAGTTTGGATATAATTTTATCTTAATATTTACTTGATGAAGTCCGTCGTACACTGGGATCAAGCTGTATTATTCTGTTTACACGATTGCGTTTGTATTCAGCAGTGTCGACGGTTATGGCCACCTCTTTTAAAATGTTCAGCGGATAGTCCACTTCCACTGCTAACATTAAGCCAATTTCGACATTTGTCCATAAACGCAAACGAAAATCTGAAAAGGTTTTATAAAGTTAAAAAATATATAATGTAACATCGTATTATAGTACCTACTTCTAGTAAAAATCTAGTTTAAGGGTCTAATCTAATATCTTTAAACCAGCAATTCTTGTATATACCTACTAGTATCCAACGATTTTCATTACATTTATCGTATGGTGGTTTTGGGGGTGATAAATCAATCTAGCTAGGTTTCATTTTCAGAAAACGTCGTTTTATCCGTGTGTTCAGACAATAGTAAACTGCTACAATATCACTAGAATACGTAAATTCCGACATCATCTACAAGGTTATAATAGGTCACGTGGGAAATGAGGCGGTTCCGACACAAAGACCTCGTTCACAAAATAAAAAGGTTTTGTGCCAAGTTCGTCCGGACTATCGTCGTTTTGTCGTATAAATTATTTGTAGTAAGTAAATAATAAGTAACGAATGTATTGTAAGTGATAAAATTGATCTAATGTTTAATTTTAATCCCCATAAGGATATACAAAAATACTTAAACTGCAATTGAAAATTGGGGGTTTGTGGTAGAAGAGTGAAAGTTTAGAATTATAAGTATTTTTTAATGACAAATCTTAAAAAAATATAAAGTTAAGTCCAAAAAATTTAAAAATATATCTATTCTCAAACCCTTAGATCATTCCTTTATATCCAAACGGATATTACAAGCTCATACCTACCAAATATACGAGTAGGTATCTATTCTTATCAAGAGTAATAAATTATAATCATATTTATATTTATTATGAACATTCATATATTACCGAATGATTTGTATATTTGAAATTCATCAGCGACTAAATCTTCCACAGAGCAATGAATATTCTTGCGTTTCAGGATACTGTGAACTTTCTTAGCTACGACCCGCGAAGCTCTGTTGTTCATTTTAACAACCAGTGTAATACACGATGCCATGTGAAGCGGTATCCGGGCATGCATTGACTCATGAAATTGGTTACCATCATAGTCTGTAGAAAAGTAAAACAAATCACAACATATTGATAAACTTATTCAAAACTCGTAATATTGCATGTACCTACTTATACATCTTCACTACTACTGCTTATATGCAAACTTATACCTATACAAACTGTTACACGTTACAAGCACGCACGCTAGGAGTGATAACAGAAATATGTTCTGGTTTTATTGAATAAAACAGAATACAAATTATTTATTTACGAATTGCACTACAAAGTTGGGTACAAGTAAAAATAGTGAACGATGCTAAAACACAACAGTAAATATAAACAAAAAAAAATAATTAGTTACATTTTACACTGTAGTACAACCTACAGCTTAGTGAAAACGATTTTCAGTGAGACCCCATTTTTTCGAGTAGTTACAATATACGGGGCGAAAAGGAAAATAAAAAAAAGAGTAACGTAAGTAAGAGTAAGTAAGTAGTGAGAAACTTATGGGTGACTGCTGGAGCAGTGGGCCATAAAAATGGCTAATATACTAACGTTAAAGCAAATTAATTATTACATTTTTGTATAGGTATCTATATCTACATATTTAATATTTATGTTACTCACCGTGGCCAACGGTGCGCATCCTTTTATATAAATAGTGTTCAAGCAACTGACACGCCTGTCCGGGAATACCGTTGTCTGTGCAATCGAACCAGAGGCACATTTCCCATAAAATGCGCCGAAATTTGTCCCCCAGAATCATTACACACGATTGGGATTCTGTAATTAATATGATAGATACGTCTAGAATAATAACGCATAGAACAGCAGTCGCCGAACGAAAGATGTAACCGTTTTCCATGGCATTGTACAAGAATGTAATGAAAAACCTTTTTATTTAATTTCATAATCAATACTAGCCGTTGATGGTTTTATACGAGCGCATCGTAAAATACATAAATTACAAATGAGTATGATAACAATTATAACAAGTAAAAAACTTTTTGAATTAAAATTTTTTTATTAAATTACCTACCATGTTTTATGCAAATTAATTCACTTTTACCAACCAATCCAACTTATGTGCGGGTAGTCGAAAAATGTTTTTCCAAGAACTTAAACGTGATAGAAATTTATATGGGGACTAATGTATCAAAGCAATTAATTTAATCTTTGCGTTCGACAAAATATTTTTGTAAACTAGTAATTATATAAACTATAAACATTATTTTATTGTCATTGTTGGTCATTGAGCCCGTCACACAAATAAAATAAAAATTATAGTGAATATTGATCTAAAATCTAAAATAATAAATAAGAAACAAATACTACGATACGAGTACCTTCATGAATTGATTCTTCTATTAAACGCTTGTTCCATTCTGGAAAAAGATGCATCGTTGATAAGATTGATGGCTCCATGGTGCATGCCGCGTTTAATTTAATCACAGAACTGACGATTACGATTGCCAATAAGACACTACCACAGACTACTTAGAATGTACTACGACACTACGTGAAATAATCACAGATCACTCAAAACCCAAGTGTCAAGAGTATATTACCGGTTCGTAGGTTCGTATATAAATGTTGCAAGCAAAACAAAAAAAATATTACCCCATTTTTTTAAGCCAGTAAAATAAGGCAGCACTTTTATTTTTAAAAAATTATCTACTTGTTTTAATGAAGTTATTTTTTTTACAAGCTTTTCATTAACTTGTAATGTTTGTATGTAGGTTAGGTACCTACCAATACTACTACTAATATAATCACCATCATTATTTTACAATATTATTTTAAATAAGAGATTTGCAATAACACACAGACCCAGACATTTTAAATATTAATTCACAATTCCTTATTTATTATTCACATTTTACACAAAACTATAATAATATTATCATAAATCGAAATAACACTAAATTTGGGGAAAATGTCATTAATGGTCATACATGATTGCTTGCGGCCAGCGTAAGTGCACGAAACAGTCGCAACACATAGATAATAATTTTTTCGGTTACATTTTTGGCTGACATTGTATTCGAAAGTATCTGTCTAGGTTAATCTATGTAATTACCCTATACGCTACTATCCAATGATTTGCTACCAACCGCCTACTAGCGTACTAATTATGTTCTACCAAAAAAAAAAAACAAAAAAAAAACCACGATCATCGCGTCCTGTATAAAATTATGGTTTTTGTAGTTATATTCCTTACTTTAAGGTTCATTTTAAATTCATCTTGTGATTGCCGTAAAATATGGCAATTTCTGCAACTGTAACACTTGCACTTAGTTACTTACCTACCCGTATCCATCAATTTTGCAAAGCATGCTGTAGGTAGGTGTTAGATTATAATATGTAATGTATGCATGTGTGCGTGGCTGCGTCCACCATTACTTAAAATGTTCTGTAATTAAGCAGTGCGTTCAGTGCGTTGGTAACCATTCCGTGTTTCACTCGCTTCCCCGGTCCGCATATTTAACAGTAGGCAAAGATATTAATTATTAAAAGCCAGTCTTTGTATTTCATTCTATTGATATCACTGACTTCATATTATAGACAATGGAGATCGGTGATTGATATATAAAAGGACCTTTTACACACGACATTATTTGTATACCTAATGTACTGTACTTGAATTTCTAATCAAATCTTATGTAGGGAGCAATAGGAAAAAATTAAAGATCATTTGGTTGGCCATTGGCCGAGGAGATAATTATTATGCACACTCAGTGCACGCAATATATCTGACTGACGTTTTAATTTATGCATGAATTGAGTCTTCTATTAAACGTTTTCAGTTATCGGTTATAGTATGGGGTTATAGGTACTGTGCGTAGTGCGCACTATTTCGTCATTAATATTATGTGTCGAACCAGTGCGTGCACTCTTCTTTTTCAAACATCTTAATTTTGTAAAATGAAACTAAAGATATGACTTCGTGTGCGTTTAGAAAATTTAAAAATACATGGCACTGCACAAATAAGGATATTTTTATTCGTATATGTAATTAATATCAATAAATATAAAATTTATTTAAAACTAGCTGTACCCGGCGCGCGTTGCTACGCCAACAACTAAAATAAATGTCATATTCGTTTTTTCTGTTTAAAAACACATGGTCATGATGATTTTCATGACAATCGGTTGAAGCAGCACCACCTGGAGGCGAGTGGCATCAATGAGCATATTATACAAACCTTCTACGTGGAAAA
>DWAV01002012.1:0-12007 GCA_018231305.1 Noctuana lactifera | reverse complement strand
CATTGTTAGACCTGAACTCAATCCAAATGTGATCACACGGACTTTCAACTAAAAAAAGAATCATCAAATTCGGCTCACCTAGTCAAAAGTTATGGTTGTGGGGTAACAAACATAAAAAAAAAACATTCCAGTACTAAATTACGCATAGAAAGCTCTATACCGACATCATAGAGTTAGGTAGGAGGTACTTTGATAAATTCTACTGCGCTCGAATTTTAAAGTTGTAAGCTATACGTATTTCATATTAACTCTACTGAGTGTTGACTTTGGTATGCCTTTGTAGTCGTATAAGGTGACAAATAAGGACAATTCGCACTGCATCATGTTCTTCCTCTGGCCATAGGTACGCGAATAGAACCCCTCGGCGACCAATACAACGTTAACTATAGGTACGTGTCTCACTTAGGAAACTAATACGCACTTGAACTGAGTGATATGACACGACACAGGCACCGACCCCACGCGGCGGCGACGTCAAAAACAAAACAATTTAAATCAGTTTATTTGCACAGGGCAACGTGATACAATTTACAGGCTTTTAATATGTTTAGATGTTATCGTGTCGCCTCAGTGCTTATTTTGTTCAATCTACCATATTTGCCGAAAATTACTTTTCGCTACAGAGAGATGCGCGCTTTAATTTCACATCGATTAGCGTAACATAATATTTTACTTTAAAAAAGCCGAAAAACATATTTTTAATTATATCTGTGCCGTGGCGTCGTAACAATTTTTTCGAAAGAATAAACCTTCTCATGTAATCTGGTGTGTTATCGTAATCCTTAATACTCGTATGTCCAAATGTACATGTTAACAGGTTAATAAAATATGTCATGAATTGGAAGAATCATAATTATACTACATAATATAGAGAGACTAGTTCTTAAAAGAATAATAAAATTATTATTCTTTTAAAAATAAAAAATATAATTCTGAAATTGTAATTTATCTAAAGCGAGAAGGCGTCATATGAAATTTTTATGTATGAGCGAGATAAAAACAGTCATTTTTTGTCTTTGCTTGCGTATAAGGAAATTTTGATATGTCTCTCAACAAGGGGACTGTCAAGTTATTTTCACTTGATATTATTTGAAATAATCTGATTGTGACAATTTGTCGTGTTGTGTTTTATTTGTGAAAATGATTTAAACTATATTTCAGTCGTAATTAAGGTGAATTGCAGAATAAAAGGCTGTAATAGCCTTTGTACAAACTCTAGAACTCTAAGAGTTATTTTTATTCTCTGTCTACGGGAAGAATACATGATAAAGGATACTTCATTAATAGTGACTTTAATAAAAATTAATTAAGCTACTGCCATTCCTTGAAAGTAATTACTGCATACCCACTTATACAGGAGCTGTTCGTATTATGATGACATAGCTTTAAAACGATGAAAGTAAGCAACTCGTAGATTTTTTCTTATTAGTTTCCCTGAATCCATGCGGAGCGGTTTAAAAATATTGCTCTACGGACGTTATTAAAATGTGTGTGTCCTGTGGAAATAATAACGTTTCAGTTTGTTTCGAATAAATAATATTCCGTTCAGTGCTTTACCGAAATTGAATTTTATTTTTCACAAAACACTTCAAACGGAGAAAGATGTTTTATCTATGTAAACATCATATTTCATACAATGTTTTATAAATTTTAGTTCGGCCCAACCTACCTATACCTACTAGACTTTTACCAAATGAAATAAATATACTTTATCAGATAAACTACGTTTATCGGATATGCTTTCTTAAAACGAAATGAAATGGTTTTTATTTAGCTCTCCTTTGACTTTCAGATTTGACTTTCAGATTATTGAAATAGTAGGTACTCTTTTAATATAAAACTGGAAAATTTTCTCCGCGAGTGGGATTTGAACCCACGACCATTCCATTAGTACTAATACTTTACGACATTTCAACAATTTAAATTATAATAAGTACCTACTCTTTTCTTGTTGACTGATTGATCTGAAACTTTTTACACACCTTAAGTTTTGGTAATAACACAATTATGTAGATTCAGTAGTATTGTAGATACAAGATGGATGCCGCCACAAAATGGCTAATTACATTTTTTATTCAACCCCCTCGATATAGGTATCGAATGAAAGAGCTTGACTAGTAGAATACGGTACACCATGAAATAATTTCAAATCTAAAATGGTGTCCAAAACAAAATGGTGAATTATATAGCTTAGCTGTAGCCACAGCGCGCCGCGCCCCGCTGGTAGTCTGTCATTGTTAAGCAACCTAGAGCGCGGTCAGAACTCGGATGGGTGACCGCTAGTGGCAAATTTCATACGCGCTTCCGTGCTTCATAGGGCAAGTTAAGCCGGTCAGTCCCGGCATTTGCCTTTGGCATTTGGGCGGTTTGACAACACCGACTGTGATTTGCCACTGACCCGTATCTCCACCGATCCGCATTGGAGCAGTGTGGTGGCATTCCCCGGATGTGAGTTGAGACCCGTGCCCAGCAGTGGGACATAAAAGTGGTCGAAGCCTCGCATACTCAATGGGACGGCGAATGTGAGGTTAAAAATGTTAACACAGAGTTCAACTCGTTCCTCGGTACATACTATAGTCAGACTTAATCTTGTTAAAGACCCAATGGAAAATCGTAAAGGAGACGTGCAAACATTAACAGATGATTTTTTCTATCAGACGGTGGAAGAGGAACGCGTGAAGCTGCAAGCGGACGTGGATCTAGCGGCGGCGCGGCTGTCGCGAGCCGGGAAACTGACCCAGGCGTTGGCTGACGAGAAGACACGCTGGGAGGAGAGTGTCAAGGTAAGTGCTTTCATTGTGAACGTTCAGCAAAGGGACGTCGAAACACGTAAAGATGAAAGGAATAAAGGCACATTTATTTCATTACACTGAACAGGAACAAGGAGTAAACGGAAACAATAACAAAAACATTAACAATAATATCAGGAGAAGTATGTGCCTAAATGAAATAATATATAAATAGTAGAAGTACTCGTAGTAAATAAAAAATATAAATAACACAATTAACAGTAAATTTGTTTATTTACAGACATTTATTGCACAGTAATTGTTATATAAATTAACCTATTGTACAGCAAAATATGTTTAAAGATATAAATGAAATAAAAATTAACACTACAAAAAGTATAATTCTTCTCATATGCCCGCATGAGGCATGGCGCCCACACACTGGCGGCGTGACCGCGCTGGACGGCAATACTCAACCTTTGAGCATCGGTCGGAAATTATTAACACAATTTACTTACAAAATAGGCCTAACAATGCCCTACCCGTGAACAAGGACTGACAGTTGGAGACAATGAGTGCTATAATATTGGCTATCATTTATAATTTCTTACCGCATCTCGAAAAAATTATGGATATAATGTTGTACTATTTAAAACATTTCATATTTAGGTCGAAAATATTTTATCCAACTAGATTGATAACTGGATTCTCGATTCAACTATTTCTAGTAGATAGAAAGCTAAATATGGAAGGACAGTGGAACGCTGTGTCTAAAAGTATATTTTAACGATTTTCTCGTGGAACTAGGCGCTACTCTATTTTTGGGATAACGAAACCATATAAATTGTTTAAAAAGCTATCTTTAATCATAAAATTATACTGGAAATGAAAGTAGTTATTTAAAGAGGATTTATATTATCACTTAAACATAAAAAATATGAAAAAATAGAAACGCAAAAAAAATTAAATAAAATAGAAAAATGATTATAATAATATACTGAAACTAAAATCCAAAAGTAGCTAACTTATAAAATATAAAATAAAATAAAGAAAAACATTTTAGGTAATAGGAAATGTAAAAAAGCTGCATCCGAATTACTTATTCGAAGAAAAAATCTCCTATTTCAGCAACAACGATGAAGTTGCCGGCACCGTCACTGTCATGAGCCCTCGGAGTTAGTCCACGAGTCCACGTACGACCGTACCACGTGGTACCGCAAAAAATTTAAAATTATAAATTTAATTTTAACAAATACTTACCTAACATTTCTCTTGTTATATCGTGAAGAATCCATTTATCACCAATTGGAACATGATCGCCTGAGCTGTGTCGCCTGTAAGGCAGGGCGAAAGTTTCGTAAAATTATATTTCTTATGGTAGCACTTTACATGGCTATTTGTATTTGCGTATTTGGCATATTCGGCAAACAATCACCACGTGTCGATAGTACATATATTATGGCAAAATTATCCGTCAAATAGTCAAATAAGACCAATACCAAAGTTTGTGTATTTGTTATTTGGCTACCATAAGTGAATGCTGACTTTGTCATAGATATAGTTGCTTAATGGTGTAATTGTCAAATAATAAGCAAAAATAACGTAAATACAAATACGCCAACATCAATTTAGCCAAGTGAACTGCCCCCACTATAACGACATCTGTTGAGACGGCGTGCCTTCGTTCGCTTTTCCTTATAGACTCCTGTAGATTTCGATCTGTTTGTGTTTTAATACGATTACATTAACCGTATTGAACAGAATATCAGTGTCCTAAAAATGATGGTATGTTTATAGCATTCTATTTTCTATCGTTCGCTTTCATCCATAATTTCTTCTTAACATCTTATTGGTTCTTTCCTTTAATATTCTTGTTTAATGATATGCGATAGTATAACAGGAATGTTACGTAGAAAAATTGCTTACACAGTTTTATGTGACTTCACTAACACGCTCGAAATTTTCTTCGCTATGCGATAGGGGGTGCGTTCACAGCGAGTTCGCAGCGAGTTCGCAGCGTTTAAATACGATGCAATTTGTAAAGAGAAATTTTGAAGCGCATTTATTCTCCTCAAAGGTTTCCATCGTCGTGTTAGTTACAGTTTTATGGAGAATGTCTCTGATCATTTTCAGCCTCACGAGTCACAGGTATGTTAATTGAGTTGTGCCAGCAACTTTGCTCTCTCATACGAACGTAGGACATAACGTCTGCTGGCCTTAACTGGCTCTGCTGTTCTTTTCACAATGCGAATTCTCGCCCTTTATGTCACATCGTGAGATCATTTAATTATTATTACTGTAAAGTTTTGGTACCGTCCTGTTCAAGATTTCGTCTTATTCTTTTTGTTCCCCTTGTATCTCCTGTATTTGTATCATACCTCGATTCAAAATAATACGAATTGTACGAATAGAACATTAAAATATTGGAATGAAATGTAGAAAATAATAAAAAGAAATTGCTACGAAACCTAAAATAATGTGGTTATTTGTATGTATTTTGAGTGTGTACGGAGCATTGGCATTAATTTGGAATTCTGCATCCTGGTATTTGCGGTTGGTATTCCAACCGCAGACACTTGAATACTCGACACAAAGAACCACAATATAAAATAGTAGTAGGTATATTTGTGTCCTCCAGAAGAAATACAGTATGGGCACGCAGGGTACGTCACATGTGTTGATGAAAATTGGTCAATTACATGCACACCTATTCACACAGCCGTTTTATTGAACTAATATTTGATGTAGGTCACCGGACGACAGATATAGACTTATACGCTGGAGCTGTACAGGAAAACAAGTTTAGTGTTTATGCAAACCGTCATAATTCCTATACCTAAGTATTAGGTTGGCTAATATTTTTTTTTACCAATTACGAATATATAGATTATGTTAGAATTAATAATTATAACTCGCGTTATGAAAAAAACCGACTTCAAATTGTCGTGCACATACTTAATGAAAATTTGGAAATTTAACACCGTTGTGAGAACTGGATCAAATTGAAATGATACCAAACGGGAAGCACGAGCTTTCAAATAAAAAAAGGAATCATCAAAATCCATTCACCCAGTCGAAAGTTATGAGGTAACAAACATAAAAAAAATACAGTCGAATTGAGAACATCCTCCTTTATTGGAAGTCGGTTGAAAACAATAAAGCAAAACGTTCGAGGATTTAAAAAGAACGGAGATATTATAACGATGAATATGAAGATATCTATCCATATGGATTTCCGTCTCATCCAAAAATTTGGCCCGCGCGTTTTTTTGACGTACATATTGAATTATGTATTTTAACGATTCTAAATCTTGGTACTGAACACTTTTTATTTAAATTGATATTAAATAATAATAATGTTTTTAACTTCACACAACAATAAAGCATCATTGGCAATGCAGTATATATTTTTATCAATTATTTATTATTTCGAAATTGAACTCGACATTTTTAATGTTTCAAAATTTACAGCAACAAACCGAAAAGTAACTCGATTATAGTAAAAGTTGTCGACAGGGAACGATTATTTATTATGGTCGCATTGTAGTCATATCACCATGAAGCATAATACCTACAAGTTTGAATTGCGCTAAGGTACAATGATAAATTAAATAATGACAGTTTGAGTGGTCACAATATAAGTGAGTGATCTTGTTTGTTACTTGATTCAGTCTGTTAAATTTCGCCACGGGACTGAAAATATTTATAATATGGTAATTTTAAATACGTATTAAAAAGGAGGTGGAGAAATTGGATCATAGTATGGTAAAATAATGTACATTAAGACAATACACATAATATATTAAATTAAATTAATTAGATTAAATTATATTATTATTATTAGAACCTGAGACTCTAAGAATAGACTATGTAGATACTCGATTTTTCGATAAACTTTATTCAACAAAAGTTATTATTTTATTGTAAATAAACATAATAAAAGATAAAAAAACAATAATGCACAATCGGCGGTCCTTAGCTTAGCAGGTATCTCTACCAGATAACTTTAGGGTAGAAATGTAGCAAGAGAGAGAAAAATACAAAGGGTAGGATGCACTTAACGATATGTTCAGAAGTTCCAGAACTATATAAAATATATATATTCATATTAGATTATCTAGATAGTGTTACATATCTAGATAGTGTTGCTTAACTTGACTCTTAAATGACTAGAGATTTGGCTTGGCGAATTGAAATGGGTAAGGAATTCATCATTTCACAGCAAAAACAGAAAAGGATCTGAATAAAAGACTGAACGAGCGCAATTTTTGGAAGAAGTGGAAGTAGATTCCATAAATGCCTGATGGAATCTAAAGACACAAATAATTTACGGTCAACTTCAGGAACTTGTGGAGCCCAGGTTATACTTCAGTCATTCTAGAACTAACCTAGAAATAAGTCAGCCTAGAACTGCCAAAAATAATTACTTGGGTTTGGTCCATTTCAAAATACAAGCAAGTCACGTATGGCAAGTCATCCTCAATCGTGTTGATGGCACGAAATAACGGATGACTTTCAACGGAGCCTAATCATAAACTTGGATTGTAGGAAGAAGAAATCTGGGGCGGAGACAACACCTTGTGGTACGCCAGCATTCATATGTATTGCACCAGCTGGGATAAGAGTCTTGAATTTGTATACAATACCGGCGTCCATGCAAGCAACTCTGAAACTAGTCGGCCACCGCCAGAGATATATTAAGAGAGCTCAGAATATCTAGTGGTATATTTAAGTCCACGGTACTGAAGGCATTACTAAAATTAAATAATATTAACGCCGTGAGCCTTTGTCCATTCTTTCCGTCCAAATTATGTCTGTGATCTTCAAGAGGAAGTAGTAGAGAGCCGTGCTAGGAATATTACGGATGTCGGATTGGAAGGGGTTTAAAAGACTGAAGATATAAAATTAATTTAGCTGCAGGAATTGACAAGATTTGACAAGGCGTTCAAGGACTTTGGACAAGAATAGCAAAATTGATAAAGAATGGATAAAGCATTTTGGGAATAGAAACAATTTGTGAATCCAGGTAGTAGAGAAGAAACAAGAAGAGAAGAACTGATTCATAATAAAGGGGATAATACAAATACTGCCGATTGAATCAGAAGAAATGGAAAGTATACCCATCGTAACATTACGACTAGTGATTAATATGAACATTTACTTGATTTTCACTTGATATTAAGCGAAGTGTTGTTAATTTTTTTAATTTATTGATAGCCGTAGGTAGGCATAGTAACTTCTCTCTTGCATGTTTAAGGCTCTGCTGCGACATTTTAATCTTCTGCATATGCACAGCAATCTACTCGTATTAGGGCGGTCGCACTTTGGTTGCGTTTTCGGACGAATACGCTTCGTGAGTACATGGACAACCACGCAACTACAATCCCAACCGATTTTTAACAATGTATGTTATAAATCTAATTAGTGCGTGCACACAATATGCCGCAACAATCTCTTGTCTCTTGCCTGAAAATGGCATATGCGTACTAGTCTTCAATTTTGGTCAAATGGGTCATTATTTAAGTCTTCCATAATATGATGAAATTCTCTAAATTTATCCCTTTTTAAATATATTTCCCGCACCCAGTTGGTTCTACGGTAACGATGACGCCACCGCAGTCACCGGGTTAGAAGATCTTGGAGATAGAGATTATTCATCACGCACGCACCAAAAAGAAAAAGAGCAGTACCACCGGAATATTTGACGGAGACAAATGCATGCAATGTGCGGACTCAATTCGCACGACCAGTGTTCGTGAGTTTCAGACGATGCAATTCGGATCCAAAGTGCGACCGACCTGATGATTTAGAAGTTGTAAACTCTGTTAATAATTTCAATGGTTGTATCCGCTTTGCACATCCTATCTTTTCTTCGCCTTGTTTCTTTGACATATCGCGTATTAGATGGGTCATCGCTAGCATAGCCTGCGTTTACGTTACTTTTAAAAAAATTAACAATTTAAATTCTCCCTAATTATAATCTCGCAAATACGGTTTCCAGATGTACTTATCATCAAAATTTTGTTTCACGTTTCCCAAATAATTTCGTAGTTGCAGCAGTAGTAGTAACGCAACACCTTCTAACTAGCAACGAAATACTTTTTCTGTTCGTAATAAACAGAAGCTGATTTACTATTTTTTAATATTTTTTCCCCGTGAATAAAGAATTTCGGGACGGTAAAGTTAAATTACATTCAAAGGACACCCTCGAAAGGGTCCCTCTCGGATTACCCAGACGTCTGGAAACCTTAACTGCTTTATTGAGCGCACGAAATAAAGCTGGCCTTAGATTCGATGCGTGCTGGCGTCTATGATCCTGACCTAGGACAGGGAGGTACGAGCTCGGAAGTTGACGTAGGTCGACAGGAACCGCAAATCGTGACGGTCCGTACTGAGCGACGCTTTTGCAGAGTTCAGCGGTAGACAAAAGGTTTATTGAACTACGCACGAAGTTTCCCTTGGAATGTCCAATTGGTATGTGCGTAAGGTTTTGATATGTCAATATTTGATAAATGTCAACCACAAAAATATAGTCTGTTCCTGTAATGGCTGTTAGAAATTGTCTGTGATTTTGTGATGTAATATTAATACGTAAATGGCCAGTGCGTGCAATAAGAAATTTTTTCGAAAGAGTTTTATCTCTGTCCCTTAAGTAATTTATTTATAATACATTTAATAATTTAATAATGGATCTATCCAGAAATTTTTAAATTTGACAAAATAATTGTTTAGATTTGATAACGTAAAATACTTATAACCCTAAACTTTCACCAAACACCATTTTTCATTTTTTATATTTTAGTACCTACCTATGTATGTACCTATATCGGAATAATTTAATCTTGCAATTTTATCGATCGTTAAAACTTATATATAAACACTCTTATATAATATAAAATTTATATCGCAGAACAACATTTGGCAGGTCAGTTAGTAATTTATGTAACGCATTTACTTGTAGTTTAGATTCCGGTACAAGTGAACATCGGTGTCCTAGACGCCGATTTTACAAATGTCTGTCGAATGCCTTCTGGAGGTCGCGGCGTATTTTACATTGCGAGTAAAATACTGCTTAAGCTATTAGGGTATGTCATCAATGTGTTTTTCGATAATTACATAATTTGTTTTGGTCGTAATTCCAGGTAAACTAAATACTTAGGTAATCATGATCATAATGAAATCATACTATGTGGGTGGAATACGTATGTTAGCTATCACATAGTGTACTTATAAAAATAATTAATATACCTACAACTATATCTATACCTAACCTAAAACTTTAATATAACTCTAACTTGATTTAACTATAATACGGAATGCATACGGAAAACAATAACGATGGGATAGAATGGTTATCGATTTTTCTAGTTTAGATTTCAGCTAGACTTGTGAATATTGAAACGATCCCCTGTTAAAAATCTCAGTTCGTTTATGTAGGTCACTAGTTGCGCGCGACCTCGGTCGTAGGTCGTTCAATCGATGACGTCGTTTCTTATTTTGAATCAAAATCATCACGATGCCTAGATCAGTAAATTTTCAATGCAAAAAGTTGCAATGTCTCTAGTACATATAGGTAGGTACATGTTGGATCTTTCCGAAGCCGATCTATTTTTTGTCAAAGCGTAGGGCCCCAATTAGGATCTAGAGACGCCCGAACATTACAAAAAAGACAGCGAATAAGGATTTGTGATAATAGTCATACACAAGAACATACAAAAGAACATCTTAATAAAAATAAAATGCATAGCACTCCTCTATACGTAGCAAAATTTTACTTTGACTCTGAGATCAATCCGCAATTTAACCGTCGACAGAATACTTCGTTATTAATGAAAATATTTGTGACATTTTAAAGGTATTAAATGAGAGGTAAAATTAACTAGAGTGCTCAACTTTACAATATAACACCACGAATAGTTCGTGCAGCGAGGACGAATTGGGGTGCTGTGGGTGGACAAGCGCTGGGGGGGTTGAAGGGTGGCCGCCTGGCCGCGCCGTCAGACGAAGGGTGCAATATTGGGATGCAAATACGCAATAATATTAAGTAAGCCCACAAAAGGTAAAGGTAATGATTTTGTCACTGAACAATTTTCATTTCATCTTTTTTTTACGAAGAGCCCATTTTTCTAACAAAATCAAATTATTTCTTCATGTTAAATGACTACGTAAATGTGTTTAAGTAAGGTCCAAAACTTTATACTCAAAACTTGAACTTTTTTCACAACACGGCAACCGAGTGTATGGGAATCAATCCAAATATTATAAAAATGGTGTGGTGTGTATACAATTTTGAATCCGTTAGTATATGTAACTTACATGTACCAACACTACAAATTTACTCGCAATGATTCGCGTACCTCGACGTCAAATTCGTCAAAGCAAAATTTTTGAACGGTGAATAGGTAATTATGATTGTCGTTATTACAATTACTTCCGATAATGTGCGCGGTGAGCGGTCGATGTGTTCCGCGAACCGAAAACTTTATAGTAATACGTCCTTTGAACATTAAAGCACGTCTAATATTGTTGACGTGTAACTTTGTTTTTGTTAATTGTTAAACGGAAATATTTGGTCATTTGTTGAAATATAGAATTTCAGACATCATAGGGGTGATAATGTGCCGTGATTTATTTGTTTCTCACAGTAGGTAGGTATTATTTACGCTAATTTCGGAAACCGGTTTTAATATTTAGTGAGTGCATACACAATACGCATACATAAGCTATTAAAGACAGTTTCATAAATAAATGAGACTAGGATCTTTTTACTTTCAAATCTTACATAAATTTTTCAAGACATTTAAATATTTTCCTCGGTTATAAAATTTAAAATTAAATTTTATTTTATTTATGGCATGAAGTAACTTCCTACTGCAATAAAACGACTGC
This sequence comes from Noctuana lactifera, assembly GCA_018231305.1. Lineage (NCBI taxonomy): Eukaryota > Metazoa > Arthropoda > Insecta > Lepidoptera > Hesperiidae > Noctuana > Noctuana lactifera. Next base: position 389 of record DWAV01002012.1, on the reverse strand, counting down.
CGCTTCTTATTTCATCGTGATCAGTCAGCCGTCTGCCCTCTGATTCCACGGTAAAATCATAATTTAACTCTACAGATGGGTAGTAAGCTAATAATAAAAATCAGAGATTTATTCCTCGGGACGTGGCATCCGTTTACCGGTTTGGATATTCTTTTTGTATCGTATACAATCTACATGCAGTTTTGTCCAATAAATCTGACCAAAAATTTGATTAAAGTTAACGGATAGAGCGTTTGCATTAATAATAAAATTCCACAAAGAGTTCAATCCCTGCCCTTACACAAATTTAAAAAATATATAAAACATATACTATGTAAAAAGGCATTTTATGACATTAATGATTATTTGAGTGATAAGGAAGCTTGGGATTTGAGCTAAATCTGCCAGGC
>DWAV01002011.1:0-12013 GCA_018231305.1 Noctuana lactifera | reverse complement strand
GTTAAACGTTATGTTTCATTATGTTATTAGGCACTTCGAATATATTTTTAGGGCTACATCATTAGTTGTTACCGATTAGCTTTCATGGGGATATTTCACCCGACATGCAATTCTAATTTATAAGTTTAGGTATATATCTGTTTTAATTTAATTTCATAACAGAAATACACGATCAATGTAAGTCCGTCATACTATCAAAAAAATATAATATATATAGGAGGCCAACATTTAAATATTTCGTCGAATGCAAAGCACTAGAAAGTTATTATGTTAAGATGCATAATTACAATTTTGTCGTAGATGACCAGCATATGCAGGACCGTGTTGCCATTAGTATCCTGCTTGTCGGGGTCTGCACCCCGCGCTAGTATGAGCCGGTAGCACTCCTCTTGGCCGAGACATGCAGCAAAGCTCAGAGGGTATTCACCCCAATAAACATACCTTGATATACAAACATTTTGAAATCAAGAATTCATGCATTTCAGACAGAGATTTAAAATTATCATCCTTTTTAATCATTGCAATCAATCTTTTTAATCATCTTTTTAATCAATAACTAGGTAGACTTACCTAGTTATTAATACAATTTTATTTCTAGAACACGCTTAAAACCCTAATCAAACCATGAAATAATCAAAAATGTGAACAGAATTAGTTATTTATTATTCTGTTATTTTATACCCGCGTGCACCCTCGTCATTCTCATTTAGTTTAAGAACATAACATAATTTTATACTCGTCGGGATAAATTTCTCAAGTTTCTCCAGAAATTTCCATTATAGAAACAGTAGCTAGCTAATAACGTTAAATGGACGCTCTATTTGCAAATAAAATTAGCCATTAAAATGAAAAAGTTTCCACTCGCTTGTACAGCATCGCAAAATAACCTCTCGCAGCTGAAAAGTTAGCTCATTATGGATTAAACATTGTTCGGAGTTTTCCAAATAACGAAGTATAAGTTTTAACTTAGCTTGGGACTTCTGTTTTTGGATACGACGATTTTATACTTCACCAGTTTGTAATATTTTAAACGTGTGTTAATAGTTTTTTCAGTCATAACACTCACCCATCGTAGTTGGTGTCAGGTTGTACATTAACCCATTCGTGGTCCTGCGAATCAGATCGCGAGGCCTTCTGGTCTTCGGGACACATGAAGTTCCCGTAACATCTTTCATGGTAGTCCGCTCCTGCGTCTAATAGAAACTTCACCATAGTAGGATCTTCGTTTACAATTGTCATATGGAGCACGCTTTCGCCTGAAAAGGTAAGAACATAAATAAGAACGCACTTAATTGTTTGAATCGCTTAATCCTTGCTCAAGGTACCATAAAAATCCTATCTATCTGTGAGTCTATCCTTAAAATTGTACTACCGTTTCCTTCACTTTTCAGTGGACTGAGAAATTTTCAAATTTTTAAAATAAACTCATTCCCGGTTATTAATATTCATGTAGATATTAAAATATAGGAAGCGTTCGTAATTTATTACGCGGCTTTATTTTCACACTCATCTATCAGGTAGGTGCGCTATTTGATAAATTGGTTTCGATACAATCTTTCTAGAACGAGGACAGGTATTAAATAACAAATTGCTTTTTAATAACATTTTTCGAACTTAAGGTATGTAGGTACCTAATACCGAAAAGTTTTGGTCATCAATAAAATTTTGCAAACTTTTGTATATTTTAGAAAAAATTAAATAAAAACATGTTTGTTTTTTAATCTGTGCCATTGGAAGCGAATACCAGTCCCGACTTAGAAAATGTCGGATGATTATGTTAGTCTCTGTTCGTTCTCTGTATTAAATTTAATAGCTTTTCTTCTTATAAATAAATTTAATAGCCATCTTTCTTATTGTTTTAAGTAATTTTAATTTTTCATAACGTGTTGATACTTACCGTAGTATTCATCACTCATGTAGATGTCGTTTATTAGTTTTGGATAAAACCGCAGCAACCTCTTAGCGAGATCAGCTAAAAGCGATGTGGCATTCAACAAGCACAGATGAAGAATTGTCTCTCCAACCGCGCCTCGCTCCTGTAAATTTTGAGTGAAGTAAGGTATAGCAGAGCATCAGTATTTAATTTTAAAATACTAGTACTAAACTAATCTCTAAGGCATTGCTTAATAAATATATCTAGATAACTGCACTGTACTGTAGATTACTTATACCGTCAAAATTAATGGCGGCGCTAAATAAAAATGGCACAGACTCTAAAAAGAATCCTAAAAGTCTGTAAGAATTTAAATTGTTGCTTTTTAAATAGACCTCGATTTTCATTTTTGTTTGTAATAATTTTATGTAATGTGCGTTTTTCTAGTAAACTATCACTTATTCTTACTTTGCTTTGCTCTCAAGTCTGAACCCTCTGACTCCAGAGCAGCGGTGGTACCACCTGTTGTGTTATTATGGAAGTATTATACCTTTAGATCCCAGCAAAGTTCTCTGTACCCCGACGGATTAGCATCATATTCTTCCTGTGTGACGGCTGGCCAATCTTTGTCTATGTCAAACTCTTCATCTGGATTTTCCATACCTCTCAGTGGTGGTAACTGTAAATCACAACCAAGTTGTTATAAGATTAAATGTAACCTAAGTAACATTGTAAGCACGTTGTTAAAAATTAGAATGCCTTAGAATAAGCTGATGTCCACGAGGCGGATCCTTTACAATTAGAACCGCATCTATTACACCCTTAAAACTCACCAACTTATGTCTTGACCGTTCCTTATTCCGCAACAGAACGAGATGTGATATCGGTATATAGCGCCCTTTTCCTTTATTATAAAGGAATGGTTCCACCTTTGTCTTGATTGCATGATCTATTTCTGCATATTGTTTGCTCTGTACGGCCCTCTTCATCATGTCTACTAAAAGACCTCCACCTGGGTTTATGGTAATGTTTTTTTTAATACTTACTTCTTTCATCTAAGCATATGAAACATGAATGAAATTATAGCTACCTGTCAGAGTAAGTAAACACTCCCGATATCCCATGGTCCCTTTTCTACTATAGGTATATAGATACCAAAGGCTATAAAAGATGTATTCAAGAAGCTGCATATTATTATTATATACAGTGTTTACAGGCTGGAGATATTCTTTTAGAAGAATTTTATTTATATATGTATGTATGTACGTACGTATATTATTTTTTGCACTAAAGCGTGGTAACATTTATAAAACAATATTTATTTATGTTAAATTAGATGGGTCACATACGGGTCCTTTTAGTATTGTAAGTCATGAAATGATAATGTACCTAGCATATAGTTAATTTCCTGTCTACTTTACACCAAAGAATAAAAAACCTGTATGTATATTTTTTATGTAAATACCTTTCAAATCAATGAGCTTATAAAGCTTCTGCGTTGATGTTCCCGCCTGTTTCTTGACACCACTTGTTACATTGCTTTCTGTATTACCCATTTCCTTATTCTTATTGTCAAACTAATGAAAACACTACTTTATCAAGGCTAGGCTAGAATAGTTCTTTGAATACAAGTACATAACTCTTTTTAGCTCATCGCGATGCACTTATTGATTAAACAAAAGGATCGCTAGCTTAGCGACTGGTAGCATTGCAGTAGTAATGCATTTGACTTCGTATTATTTACACATTGCAATGTCTTTATTTACCAAAACTTGCTACGTGTAACTTTAGTAGTTAGAATGGACTGTGTCAATGGACGAAATAAAGTTAACATGGTATTTTGGGACTGAAACTAAACACTTAGAACTTTAGATTTCATTTTAATTTATAATATTTTCAGAGTGCTAAAACATGGTACATGCAAAAGTGACTAGGTATACCAGTATAAACAGTTTCTACGTTAACGTTCCATTATTTTTAATAATATATTAACGATTATCAATTGTGACTATGTGCTTTAATCTACAAGCCTAGGAGGCCGTCATAATTGATCTATTCCTTAATTTATTAGTTATCTACTTCTTAATCGGATAGTCTCTGTCAATCAACTGCAATCGATCTTTGGCACCCTTTAGTTCTCGCAGCATTCTTTTCTCAACGATACGTTGGTGAGTTCGTTTCATTTCGAGAATTTCTTTCATCTCTTCCTTATCTTCGTCCTATGCAAAATATACAATGGGTGATTTGTATTTTCCAATAGTAAGATTAATCTAACCATTTTTACATAGATAAAAATTTTTTGAGAGGGTTATCCTTAAATACTGAGCGTGTTTCAACCAAGCTGCTATAAATGTACGCACCTTTTGATTAATCCTCAATACTAAAGCCCTTTTCCCATTGGCCATTGGTTGACTGTAAGTGAGTAATTGCTTCAGGCGCTGTGCAGGTGGTACGCCACGTTCCACTACCAACACGATCCGTGCCCACTGTCGCTGCCATTCGTTACGCGTTTCAGCTATCTTCTGGTAAGTGTTACCCATCATAGCAATCAACATATTTACGAGAAGAATTGCCACGATTATCATGTACACCACGAATAGAAGCTGTAATAAAATAATATAATGTTGAGTGCATTTCCCTACACTTTTAACATTACTTGTATAAAGAATCTAACAGAGGATGTTACGCTTACTTTTGCTTCAATTTCATGATCAGTGCGTTCAAAAGCATTGTAGTAATCAGAGAAAGATGTTAATGACATCAGAAACATAGCCATTATGCTCTCCATAGGTGATGGCATTGGATTTGACACTGAATCATCCACACCTTCCGGGGTATTTGGATTGTCGAAAGAAAGGAAAATGACATAGTAAGCTGAAAGGAATATAAGACACGGTTTACAAAATGACCAAAAATTTGGATACCAATTAACTTATTCAGGCTTATTAATTAGAATATTTAGAATAAACTTAATATTTCATTTAAAAATTGAAAAAAACATGTTTTAATAGTCGCGGCAAATCAAATGATTTTAATTTCGAAAACTAATAAATAATTAGATAGTTAGTTAATAATCGGCAAAACCCATAAAAGCGTCTTAAAATATAAATAAATATAAAGCAATTAGTACAAACCTTGAGAAAACCCCATAACAAACACTAAATAAATGCAGACAAATCTAAGTAGGTCACCCATGACCATTCTGTAAATCATGACTACGAAGGGTCCAACAGTCTTAAATCCCCTAAAAATGGGTAAATATTAATGAGAAATGTTAAAAATTTAAATTAAAAGTTAGCTAAATTAATAATACATACCGACAGAAGAATAAGAAGTAAGGGGCAGTAGTAAGCATGATGATAACCGCCAAGTGGTCCTCTGCCTTGTCTGCACACCACAATCTCAATGTAGGTAATATCACCATAAGCAAACACGAGAACAGGAACATCACGCTGTATTAACAAAACTATATAATTTACTACTTACTTTTACTTTACAGTACTCATTTTAGTATGGAATAAGAAGTGAAGGACATGAATAAAATATAGGAAAATGTATTTGATTGAGAATTTCATTTGTCTGCTAACGAGTTTAGTCTAAACAACAAAAAGACATATACATACCGAGACGGTACAGTGCTTAGATTCTCGAAAAACATTTTCAATCCCAGAAATTTAGCTTCTCGTAAAGCTGCGCCAATGTATGCCAATGCTCCCAACCACAACTTTAACTCCGCTGTTATTCTAATCTTAAATGCGAGTTTTATGATAAATTTAATATTTATATTGTCCATTAAGCTAAGCTGTATTCCAAAAGTTGGTTTTTCAAATACGTAACATACCTTTCCATGCCAAGTTTGAAAGTTCATCAATCTGCAATCTTCAGTAAGATCTTCCCACCAACCTGACACTTCGTATTCCTTCGGCGAATCAGTAGCTATAATCATAAATAACAAAATTTGGTTTCTTAAAATTCATTACTTCTTGAGATCATTGTTTCTTAAGTTCGTTCTTTACTCGAGTTTAGTCTCTCTTACTTTTTTCTTTTGGATGACTTTTGAAACGCCCACACAAAGGTTCATCAGGCTTTGCCCTATTAAGCATTTCAACAGCCTCAGTTCCAAAATCTGATCCATTATGTATTAGAGTGCAATTTTCTGAAAGTAATGTCCTTATAATAGAACAAACATAATTCAAAATCTATAGAAACTCGGTTATCGAATAGACTTTAATATTCTCTTACCAACATCGATTAATATTTCGGCGTCATTTATTAAAGTTCCAGCAGTAGAATTGATTATGGTAGAATTACTAGCTCGATCTGGAGGCCCAGGACGTAGTGTAAAACAGATAATTGAGACGAGAAAATATAATGAAAAGAAAATAAATTGTCGATAGAAACGAAATTTGACAAACGTGTCCCACTTCGTCTTCAAGAGATCAATCAACATGCCCTCTAAAAGTGCTAAATGCTCATCTTTCTCCTGTTAAATATTAATAAAGTATAATTTAATGTAAATCATAGTAAATTTATAACTGATTTTTAGGTAAATAAACTTTACGCTTACCCCAAATACAACTAAATTTAAGGCAGAATCTTTGCTAATCAAACCGCTTTCTGTATCTATGGTGTCGACCTGGCAAAGAGGATAGGCAGCGCACGTGGTAGCTCCTATTTGCCAATATATCTCCCTTTCAATATTCAAAATGTGAAAAAATAGATCCGTTCGAGCCAATTTAGCCGCTAGAGTTAGAGGCGTCAAGTTTTGTACGTTTCGTATATTTAGTGAAGCTCCTACTTCATATGCCATGTCGAATGTGTTCTGTTAAGACAAAATCATATTAGTATATTGTCAATAAACTAAATTGTTATTCGAGCTATTAATTCCAAAGCTTTTTCGATTTACTAGGGATTTTAAAATTTCATTTTTGACGAAATTACCATTTTGTCATAAATAATTAACATATGTAAAACAGTGTTTCCATTAGTGTCCTGCTTATTCGGATCTGCACCTCGTGCTAGAATAAGCCGATAGCATTCCTCTTGACCGAGGCAAGCAGCAAAGCTTAGAGGATATTCACCCCAGTACACATACCTATTAAAATAACAAAATGTATTTATAAACAATTCCCTGGTATATTGGATATCATTTAAATCACATTAAACAGGTGCAGCTTCTTCCAAATCAAAGCAAACGTTCAAACGTTGCTGTTGTTGATAATTCTATTTGAATATAATGATTACCCATTATAGTCTGTATCAGGTTGAACATTGACCCATTCATAATCCTGTGAATCAGAACGTGAGGCTTTCTGGTCCTCAGGGCACATAAAGTTTCCATAGCATCTTTCATGATAGTCCGCTCCTGCGTCTAATAAGAATTTTACCATAGTGGGGTCCTCGTTTACTATTGTCAGATGGAGCACGTTCTCTCCTTAAAATGTTCCATAAAATTACGCACTGTTTACCTTAGTAAAAATCAAATCAAAATAGTTTATTAATATCAAAAGGATATATTGCATATTGTCTAAAAATGCACATACCGTAATACTCATCGCCCATATAAATGTCGTTGATAAGTTTGGGGTAGAAACGCAGCAATCTTTTGGCAAGATCAGCTAACAGCGCCGTAGCGTTGAGAAAACATAAATGCAGGATCGTTTCGCCAACTGCACCTCGTTCCTATATAAAAGATTATATACAATAATTACTACGTAATACCAATGTGAATGAAATTCTATCATTAGTGATGTCAAAATGTTATTCAGTTTGTTGACGCCATGACTGAATATTTTGCTAGAACTTTACACTTTACTCGTTTAAAATGTCTCGCGAAATTACCTTTAGGTCCCAACAAAGTTCTCTGTACGCTGATGGATTCGCATCGTACTCTTCCTGTGTAACATAAGGCCAATCCTTTTCTATATCGAACTCTTCATCAGGATTCTCCATACTTCTTAAAGGAGGTAGCTGGTAACAAAAGAAAATAAGCTACCGAACAGTATTTTATGTTTTTCCACGTCTCGTTTAGACTCTTTTACTGTTAGGTACTTTATATTAATCTTAAGTTTTATGTATTTTTTCCCTTATACTATAGAAATAAGATGAATCGTCCTAAATTCTAAGCCTTAAAAATGCTTAATGCTTGATTGATGGTCTACATCGGACGAACAAATCATGTCATATTACCAGTTTATGCCTAGGCCGTTCCTTATTCCTGACCAGTACGAGGTGAGATATCGGTATGTAGCGCCCCATGCCCCTATTATAGAGAAACGGTTCGACCTTCGTCTTAATCGCGTGGTCGATCTCCGCATACTGTTTGTTCTGCACTGCTCTCTTCATCATGTCTACAAGAAGACCACCACCTATAAAAAAAGCAAAAGTCCGGTAAAAGTGACAGTTTGCTGTTAATGTTACAAGGGGAATGTTAGCAATTATATATCGTGCTTCAGACTAAAACTGTGGACGACCATTTTAGGCCTAAAGGGTAGCCATAGGAACACATCTATCAGGTAGGACTGTACGCACATCAATCTCATATGGAACTCGGAACATTGATTTTAAGTATTTTGATTTAGTATTAACATTCATAATTATCTACTAAATACCAATAGATATTATACGGAGTAAAAGTAATAATAATAGAGTTTAGTTAATGATATCGATTTATATACATTTTAATTATTTCTTTGATTATATTTTTCTGTATATGTATTTTGTGTATGTAAATCTTATATATAAAATTCTCGTGTCACGGTGTGCGTGATTGAACCCCTCCGAAACGGCTCGACCGATTCTCATGAAATTTTGTGTGCATGTTTGGTAGGCCTGAGAATCGGCCAATATTTATTTTTCATACCCCCAAATGTTAAGAATGGTCAACCCTTTAGTTATTTATGTTATATGTGGTACGAAGTTCGCCGGGTCAGCTAGTAATATATAATAGTGTAATACTGTAAATACTATTCGAGAAATTATTTTTTCTAAGAAATGTAGTAAAGGAATAATTCTTAAATTGTGCCTTTTTATCTCTTTTACATTATATCTGACATATACACTGTTCACATTTTTCTATTTCCTATTACAGCAAGACATTAAATTTTAATATAATCTTACCTTTCAAGTCAATAAGCTTGTAAAGTTTCTGTTCGGAAGTTCCGGCTTGTTTTTTCACACCACTGGTGACGTTGCTTTCGGTATTACCCATAATTCAAATCAAAATTTATTACTTTCAAAGTTAAGAAGTAACCAAAAGTTTTGAATTCACTCGTTACTGGATTACCCAACTTTAGGCAGTATCGACAAATCGGCTCGGTTGCTGTGACAGCGTACAATAGATACTTTGAATGCATGATTTACGTTAAAAAGCAAATGAAGGGTTAGATCGCTATCTTTTCTGTACTTTATATAGGGACCTACTCGAATACACTTTGATATCTTCAAGGTAACAGCATAAATATACGTACCTAAGTAACTATGAGAAGATTAAATTTTTTGCCAAATCGGAAAATTGATGTTTGATTTTGTTTTATGTGAAGTCGCTGTGTATTAATAAAGGTCATGCAATAAAAATCATTCAACAGATATTTTTACGAATTTATTAAATTTCGCCACTATTACAATCTATTATTCTTATGGGCTTCTAAATATAAGATAAAAAACTTCCACGACACTCAAAATCGAGGCACTGAAGAATAAACTTACCATGCCACCCACTGATACTGAAACATTAATAAAAAAAACTTCATTAAAAAAAACGATATTAATTTACTACAAAGGTGCAAATTAAATTATAGTAAACCTTGCAAAAAAATTTAACTGTATTGTTTACTATTTCTTTCGTAATTAAATAAACTCTAAATGCTTGTATCTGGTTCTTGTTATGGATAAAAAGTAAAAACACTTACCAACAAAGTCTAAATTAGTTCGCAGCAAGTCTTTTTGATATCGGATTGTTGGTAAAGCAACCATTTTAATGTTTACCAAAGTCCCATTCTGTATCTTTATAACTTGGTTCAGTCCTCGTCTTGTTCGAATGAAAAAGAACTATCAATTTTATACACTTAGTGAGTATATAAATATATTAGATGTATTAGATTAGAATGATAGGTATTCATCAGCTAAGTCGGTAAAAGTAAAGAAGCTACGAGAAAATAATGTAGGTATCTTCTCAAAGATTTGTATTAAAACACTACCATTAATATAATATTCAAATTTTGTTACAAAGACTGCTTTATTTGCAAAAGTGTTATAATAAATATGTTAGTAAATTTAAGTTATAATAAATATGTTAGTAAAAGCACTACTTTTTCGTAAGCTACTTATAATTACAAAAAAATACAGGTAAAGTAAAATCAAAAGTGCAAACAGATTAATTCATTACCTAGAAATATGTACGACCGTCAATTCACTTTCCTCACAAGACGGTAAACAGGCTTCAGAATCCGGAATTGCGGTAATGCCCAACTTAATTTTTTGAGCTGATTGAAAAACATATAATTATTTTAAATTTTACCTTATTACTCTTACAAGATACTCTTATAAGAGTTAAATCTTTGTTAATATTTACTAATAAAATTATAAAAAATCATTTATTATACAGGATCTATACATTTTAGAGGATCCGTTATTTAATTATACTGCTCCGAAGTACGGTGTTCATAAAATATTATTATTCAAAAATAACGCTGTTAAGTATATAATTTTTCAACGATTTTCCGGGATCAAATTTTAATGACCATGGATTGAGACTAGTACAGTTCCTCATAATATATTCCTACTAGTTCAATGGTCTGTTCCTGCGACTTTTTTATGGTTATACAGAATTCCACTTTTATGGAAAATTGTATGTGCTTAACAGAATATATTTCATTTTCATTTAAACAAAGTATGTAAAGTAAGTATGTAGCGTTAAACGAAAGAAAAATTAATTCTTTTATCAATTTATTTCAAAAGCGTAAATTTCACGTTTTAGTTTCCATACATATTCCCCCTAAGATTTGTGACCCCTAAGAGGTAACACTATGTACCTACCTTGGTATGTAACTAAACAATTAAGACCAGTAAAGTTGCAATATTTTTCGCTATCTGAAACACAAGATATTAAAAAATATAATTCAATTTTGCAATAGAACCGTTACGGAAGAAAATTTTAATCAGTGTACGAGGTACTATATCCACAGAATTGCCACTGCCGAGGATCAGATCCAATGAAGATTTAATAGGTGATAGAACTTGTACAATTCGTCCGGGGACCACAGCCGCGCCCATAACCTGCCTTGAAGCAAGCAGTAAAGTTGTTATGTTTGGTTCTATTGGGCACGGGCAATGAGACATTTCAAGCAAATTTATGTTCTCACAAGACTTGTCACGAACTGGATGAATACACCCACATTCTTTCACAGACTGTTCTGTATTCAATGCCAAACGACATGCTCCATAGGAATAAACCTGAAAAATATAACAGACCATTAAAAAAATTATTTAGATAATCCGGCTATAAACTATAAAATATTATTAATGTAATTAATCTTTAACAATATGATTTTTTTTATAAACAGGAGCAATAAAAGGACAATAAAATTTTCTATCTAATAACAAAACTAAAGGTAATAATTATAATGGGTCCAAACCGCTGTCTCGTGGTAAAGTTCCCATGAGTCTAGCCACTTTTCCTCTCTGGATTGCTAGGCTTATCCGTTGAGCAAAATATGAAATGAATATAAATAATGAACATAGCCTAGTATGTTATCTCTGCCACCCATAAATAAAGCTTCACACTTACAGCCCCACACTAGGATTCCGTGTGCCGTGGGTGCCCTGGACACACACAAAGACAAATACACTTACACCCAGACCGGGAACAGAAATCTAAATTCATCTTTTAAATTTCTGACTCGCCGGGGATCGAACCCAGGACCCTTCGAATAGTAGACTGGCGTGGTAACCACTACACCACACGGGTCGTCAAATGGTTGGGTCGTCACCCATAGATATTAGAAACCGATATTCAACCTCAGAGTTAGATAAGGAATTTTTGAGCATAACATTAATTGTTGTTACGGTTGCCTTCAACCCTTTTTATGTCCCACTGCTGGGCACGGGTCTCTCCCCACAACCGGGGAAGGCCTGGAGCAT
>DWAV01002010.1:0-12013 GCA_018231305.1 Noctuana lactifera | reverse complement strand
TGAGGAAGGTTATAGGCTATCAAGCATTACGTTACTATTCTTAACGCGGGTAAAACCGCGTGGCACAGCTAGTGAAATATAAGTCCCTTATAGTAGGTACCTACACTACCTATACATGATTGTATCCTATTTATCGGTATGTACATAGGTACATAATTTAAATTGAATATAAAATCAAACGGCGTCTGGTTTTGCTCGAACAGATAAAATGAGTCATTCTTGATACCTACAACTAGCCCTAGTTTTATTTCCGAGAGCTCTATTGCGTTGTTCATGGTGGGTTCATATCAATAACAATATATTTTTATAAACCGGAAACGACAGAAAAAACCTATAAGTATACCTACATAAGTAATAGAAATGAATGTTTATTCTTCGCTTTCAAATTGGTGTCTATAATTCGGTATAATACGATACTGAGGAATAAACTTAATAAACTTATAGATAGGCATTATCGTGGGAAGTTATTATTCATAACGTAGATACCTGTATATGCATTTTTTTTACACCTTTATTAATATAACCTGAGCATAACACATGATTTTATAGGTAAGCATTAGTAAACTTGCAGAGTTCAATACAATTTGATCTCATGAATTCCAATTTTTGATAGGCATAATGTAAACAATAATATTCATAATGTGTGATTATTTTTCGAAACTTCTATCAAGCTATTGACTGAGCTTTCGAAAGTAAAAAGGGACGTTATCCACGTTACAGAATAGCCTTATTGTTTTCTAGCTCTAGGCCTCACACTCGGCCCCACGTTCCTACTTACGATACTGTCTGGTAACGTGCTTGCTCGTTTGCCACTTCCTTCATCATTCTATTACAAGTATTAAACATACTCGACACTAGCACATTGACCTCAGATATTGTAATTAGACAGCAAAAGTCCGTCATATATTTTCTGAGCGTGCTTCTAGTCCGTAGAGAAACCAAAAACGGAAATGCTGCTTAGTTATTATAATTGAAACTATCCAAATCGTTAACAATTACGCCACTACCATACAAAGAAAATCTATCGCTGGGATAAAAATAATCATGATTAGTCACAAGCCTTTGTTTGCCAACTCATTGAACTTCTAACAAACAATAGGCTGCTAACTCGTTACGGATGCATATCCAAGGTGAAGGTGCAATATCGTAATAATACTTAGTTACTTTTCTTTATAAATTGAATACATTTAAATTTTTCCTAAGATTTACAATGTTATTAAAATTCTTCCGTAAAACTCTTTATGGAGCTTAAAGTCTAAGATATCGAATTCTAAGTATTTTATTAGGAAATAGCTTTTGCTCGCGATTTTTTTTGAATGGACGGGATGAAACCTGTCATAAACTAAGCATGCAAATTGTTATCCGTATTATATACAGATATGGAGGGCGATTGTGAGGCCAGTGACCTTTAGCACTATGGCACCTCCCATTAACATTAAGTGTAAGTAAATTGACGGAAAAGCGTAGCTCTGCGTCCCCTGATATCTACCGCAAATTGTTGCAAATATTTTTTGGGTATGAGATGGAGTAAATATACGAGTAAGTACAAGAAAGGTGTCATAAACAATAAACTTTCATAGGTTTTTGTTCCCTATTCGCCTTTGTCAAGAGAATGTGCAAAGTGATCTACAATATTAGCCGTAACTTTTGGTTTTCGTAAATTTTAGACATTCCTATTAACATTATTACAAATTGTAATTATGATAATGTTGTAAATTCTCGACTGCACGTCGTAGAAATATTTACACAACTTTACATTTTTCAACTGCTTAAAACCGTGGCCTGGGATTGTTTTAATTGAAGTTAAATGAGTATGTCTTCATATTCGGTATTGTGTGCATTTTCTGAATGATAATTAAAGGGGTCAACCCCTTTTTTATATGTTAATTTAGAGTTCAAGTTTGATTACAGTTACTACAATTTCATTATATGTTTCTTTTGAATGCGTAGTGCTTAATACTATCTAAGATTTGTGATTTTGTTTTATATTAAAACAAAAATATATATTAACTTGCTGAAACCTTTTTAAATTTGTAGCCTTTTTAACCGACTTCTAAAAGGAGGAGGTTCTAAATTCGGCCGGTGTATTTTTTTAATTACCAAGTACAGATCTTTAGGTCTTATAGGAATTAGAGAGAAAATATTCATCATCACTGAATTAAACCAATCAATAAATTAATAGCGCAATCACAGTATAATGCCTACCAAAATGTAGAAAAGTATACTTAACATTAATAAATAACAAACAAATTTAACAAATAGCGAATAACGATAACGATTAACATAGTATTAATTATAATTTTTTTTATTTCAGCACAGTATAATAAATACAGAGATTTCTTTATAGCGCAAATAGAGTACAGGGCGGAATTATTCGTTACAACATATCTTCATTAAAGTTTGTAAGACAGATAGAGATCGCAAACTTACAAAAAAATTATATTTTGCGCATGTAGAGGTCATAAAGATAAAGATCATGTTCATTTTCTTAGTCCTTTGTTACTTATTAATTTAACTTATTGTTTAACAATTTTATACAGGCTATACAGTTATGAGTGATACTAATAAATAGATAATAGCTTAAGGGTTGTATTCCAGCGATTCATTCCGGAAGAGGTGGATATAGGTATTACGCCATTGCGCAGCTGTAGTAAAAAATAATTATTTCTTGGAGAAGGAAAACACCGCAAGGAAATCTCCATTCTAAGTATTTTAATGCATGTGAAGTCTATCAATACGCCAGTTTGAAGGACTAGCCTGATCAGACATATTTTATTTTATATTATATTTATAATGTTTATTGTAAATCAATAAATTTTATAATTCTTATCAGATTGATTTTCAAATATTATCAATTGTCATGAATACGAAACCTCATAGTTGTTTTCTAAACTAAAACTCTAAATTATATTTCCTGTTTGATAAAAGTTTTTTATCTGTAAGTAAACGTCACTTAACGATCGGTTATCCTTTCATCTCTACATTTCCGGGATCCGGGATTCTCTCAGATAATATTTTTTACGATTAACCATTCAACTATTGTGAAGATCAATAAATTATCAAATTACGTTATTGAACGTCATAGATTTGTCATCGAAAACGGCAGTTGCAATATTGTTATGTCAATATTAAAATGATGTCAATATTTAACTTAAAAATATACTTACAGTCCGGCGTGACCTGCTGTATTACAACTCGCGTTAGCCCATCTGTTTCTGCAGGCATCGTTGATACCAAATATTAGTAAAAGTGATACGAATTAATCACCACAACGAAATAATAATATTTTAAAATTCGTTATACACTTTTAAAACCGTTTTTGAACTATTTTTAATTCATGATTATCACTCGAAAATAAAGTCGGTGAAATAGAAGCGACAAGCGTGGTGACGCAGCGGTGAAGTAAGACTGGCTTGCTTGCTAACTGGACTGACTGGCTCAATTCAATATGCTGGAGGCCGAGGAGAACACCAAAGCACGCAAAAGCCAGACATTGACAGCCGATTCCCCGTTATAAAGCGCGTATATACACTTCGTGTTGTTACTGTGACGATCCCTGCATTTACTATGCTGTTTGTAAAGCTTGAAATTTCAATACGCACACATATTGGGATGTTGTTAAGTTTGCGTCATACAAAGAAAGTGTTTGCACTCAATCGAAGATTGATCATCTTGAATTGCAAGAGCAATAGCTAACAAGCGACGGCTTTTTCACTGGCACATCAGTAATACTTGCTAACGTTGTCGTTTGAACTATGCATTGCGTTTGTTTGACCTACATAAACTCCTAGTATTTTTAACAACTATTTTTTTATTTGTTTTTACTAAATCTTTCATTACATGTTTAACTTTTTACTGTAGAAAATAAACAAAAATGATAAACGTGCAAATTGATTAGCAAACAATAGATTGATCACTGGCAAAGTAAACATATCCTATACTTATATAAATATAAATGTTTAATGTGTCATTAGTAATAATAAATCTCAATTCGTGCTGATAAACTCCGTCTCAACAGTCCGCTACGCCACATTGTATGAATAAAATAAATAACACGTCTCTAGTAGGTATTTATCTACATAATAAGTTACTGTTAAGGTTTATTTTTTTACATAAAGGAAATTATGTTAACTTAAGTAAACGCACTGATAATGGACAAAGAACCAGTAAAGACGTTAAAAAAATCAAATCATATAAAATATGTACATAAAACAAGGAAATGGATTTTTGCTCATTGGCAGTATTCTAACATAGACAATAATTGGTAGGTAATACCTAGGTACTTTTAGTCAAGAAAATGTTCACGTTCAAATTCCAAAAGCACATTTTTTGGCTACGAAAGTGCAGTCATGTTCAGCCAACGAATAAATCGACACATTTTTTAACAGACTTGAAAAAAGCAGAAGTGTTCTCAATTCGACTGTATATATGCCTTTTTTATTTTTCTTTTTTGCCCAATAGATTTCGTTATAATTTTATTGCGTTCTCCGTTTAACATTTTTTATCTCAAAACTTACGTATTTGATAAAAGAGCTATCTATTATTGAATAGGTGAACTTAAAATTCTGACAACTTGAAACTCGAAAAGTTGGTATAGAATGCTAATAGATGGCGTTATTTCCTAAGTTCTTTTAACATAAGTAAAGTGACATCTCTTATCGAATAGTCAATCTACTATTCATGTTTGATGTGTTATAATGTGCAAAGTTTTATATGTGTTCATAGATGGCGACACCGAAAATATTTTTAATTTATGTAAAAAGTCTCTTAGTTGTTAACTCCCTGTTAGTATTGCTAGGTTGCTAGGCTTGTTTGGCTGCTAGGCTAGTATTGCTAGGAATATCAGGCAAGAAGTTTTCGAAAATCAAATCGCACACTGCTTCATCACAACTTCATATGCGACATATTATATTATTATTATATTTATTATGATCTATGAACATAAGTTTGTTATCTCAATAATTTTACTTACACAATTTATATAAATTTAAAATCGATGAAAGTCCCCCGGCATGTAGGTATATTAAAAATTATGTAGATGTACTTACTATAATTAATCGTCATTCGCACTATATAATTATGTTACAACTGCTGCATACTGATAACCTTTATTAATTCTGAAGGTTAAATGATGTCTAATTTGTTTATAAAATATTAAAATACCATGGGGCAATAGATGTTTAAGAATGTTACGTTTATGATGTGTATGTAAAACATTACACAGATTGCGTTGTAATTAGATAGGTAGGTAGGCACATTACCTACCGTTCAAATTGAAAGTGTGAATTGGTTTTACAACAAACCGACGCAAAATTGTACCGAATTAGATTACAGTTTACGGAAACTGTCAAAGAAGGTAAATCTAACGAACGGGTTAGATATTACGGAATGGAGGGATTCTGCTTACAAGGTACTGTTACGTTCCGCAGGATGTCCTTGCCCGTTGTCATTTGCTCCAGCAAATAAATGTATTTAATTAATCGCAGTGTGAAATTAACGATTACCTAGAAACGAGTTACCCAATGCCTAGATTTGAAGGTTGGCGTTGATCACTTAGTAGGTTATCTACTTTGTGTTGTTGGTCGAGGCCTAAATTGTAGCCGCTAAATTAGTAGAATAGGTAGGTACATTTAGTAACGAAGTAAATCAAATGTGCTTTATCTTTAGCTCTACGAATTTATCAAATGTGGCTCAATGCAGCCACTGCACCAAATTGAAAAATTATAATTTTACTTAGCATGTCGCTGGTCAGAAGAGTTTAGTTCTTGATGAAAAAGAGGTTTTTCCAAAGAACATAATTTCAACTGCAAATAATCTAAAACATCAATTTCAGGATCAAATTAGGACTAGGCATAAAGATATTAGGTTATCTTACTCGCTATGCCTAGTCTTTATGCCTAATTATGATATAATTTCTAATATTTTCGATGTCGTGAAGCTAAATATTATGATAGTAGGTATAACAAGAACTTAGATTACAAAGAATTCGTAAGTTAGTAAGATCTTCAACAAACCCTTTGGTTTTACTAATTGCATAACAAAACTTCTCTGAACATTTACGTGATCGTGAGGTTTGCGGTGGAATTCCTCAGATATCGGGAAAGAACATTCCTCGGATATGGAGAAAGTTAACCACTAAACCATTGTTTAAATGAATTAATTAAAATAAATTAAATAAAAGAAGTGTTTTTGAAGTAATGTATATTAATATAATATAGTATATTAAATCGTTAGTTACGTTTTTTCCTGTAAACTCAATTTTTTTTTATTGTGTCACGTGTATTATTTTGGTCTATAAAGTCATTATAAAGTGTTGCAATCAACCATTTATAGAATTAATTTAGTAAAATTGATTCTATAAATGGTATTAACTATAAACGGCTATTAGTAAATAACCGTTTATTAGTCAACGGCAAATAAAAGTCATCTCGAGGAAAATTGATTGTAAAAAAAATAATAGATATATTATATTATTATAAAAATAAATAAGGCCGGTATTTTTTATGTATTGAGGTTACGTAATTTTGACGTTATTATTCTTTTGAAATATCAATCATGGCAACAGATATTCTAAAGAATTCTATTACTAAGAACGTTTATTTGTGTTTTTTTCGAGATTGCCCGTAGAATTTACTGGTCCTTCGGCAAGATCTTATGTTAGTCTCGAAGTTTCCTATCGCACCCGTTGTCTGAACTAGTTTATCAATCCCGAGAAATAAACGTGCGTAAAACCTAGTTAAGCCATTCTAACGTACCTACATACTATTCACAAATATGTGTAAAAAAATAGATTCTGACGAAATAGTAACAATATAAAATCTATAGAAGTTGATAATAAATATTATCTATTGTTATTCGATGAAAGTTAATTGTTTGGAAATACCGAAGTGTTATATAAATTATAGGCGGTTGGGCAGAGAGTGGTATTTTATTGTAGGGCCATAAAAGTATATTTTGTTAACATTGATGTTAGGGAATTAAAATATTTATTTTGTAACAAAAAGTAAAATTTTCTTTCTTTCTGCATTCCTTACAGAATTGCGAAATAAATTCTGCGTGAAGAAGTGAATGTAGTCATTGACAATGATGTTTGATTAAAATAATTACAAATAAACAAGTTCAGTGAATATTTTAATATTATCTTGTATTGTGCGTGCGGAATGCGGATTTTTACAGTAGGTTGTTCTTGCAACGTGCAATCATTTTCTGACCGACTTTAATAAAGAAGCAGATTCTCAATTCGTCGGGAATATCAAGTGGAATGTTTTATTAAAAAAGGTACAATATTTTTTAAATTTAATTTGAATGGTTTATTCGAATGCCCTTCAGGCTATGCCTAGTTTCCGGAAGAAAAACTGAAACCGGCATGCGGTAGTGACGCATGAGTGACGCATGTTGGCAGTAGCGGGTTAATTTTGTGGTGTATATGTTAAAAACGCAAAACGCACAACGCCCTTTTTATATTATATGACAAGATGTGTAGGGTGTAGTACCTATTTCAAGGAGTAAGTTTTTTTTGCAGTCTGCTATGTCACTTAAGTCTTAACAATTCTACTTCACTACACGTGACTGGACCTTGTAAATAAATAACATTCACTATATTGATGGATCCATTGTTCTTTCATTGAAAATTGTCAATCAACACGGTAAAAAGTATATTATGTACAAAAGATATTTTTATATAATATTATATAATAATATTTTAAGCAAAAATGCAAGCCGACATATCAAGGTGTTTTAAGTTTAAGATCTGATTGTTATTGAAAAAATTATAGCCGTGTACGTATAAAACCTACATGAAACCATTGGCCTTAGTTGGTGTCATTAAATACCAATTGTTTGAAAATGTCGGACTTTGGCCACTAACCCGTTAATTCACTAATCCGAATTGGACCAGCGTGATCGACCTTGGTCAAGCTCTAGGCTTTCCTTCCTATCCTACAGGAGACCTAGAGGAGAGGTCCAAATTCAGATACAGTAGGTACGTATAAGCGCAATGTGATATGGTTATAATATCATACATTACAGATGACTGGCAATAGATCTTCGTAAAGGCTTACAGAAAGCCTGCATGGAGTTCCATTGATCATCGTCAGGTTCCACTACAACAATAACTTCACCATAAAGATAATAATATTATGACGATAACTCAAATATATATCAACCTAGGAGACATGTCCAAATATTGTACATGTGCTGTTTTTGTATTCGGTTAAAATACAAACTGCGGTCAGCAGACCTAAATTAGAACAAAATAACCGCAGGCCAACAATCTTAATGAGGTTTTCAAAATGTTTTATTTCTGTTCATTACAAGCCTTGAACTTAAAACATATTAATTTTTGTGGTAAAACTAAACCCCATAAACGAATCAAATATTATATACAATTTTGTTTCTAATCAAAGTCTCAATTTAGTGGACATTAGATAATGTAAGTTTATTTCCATTACGCAATAACAATAAAGGTATGTTATTAGTGAAACAGGTTTACTATTTTATGAATTGTGTATCACTTTTGGTATCTACGACTCTTGCTTTTGTTTTTGTCTCTATTCTTGGGTGTCACTTCACTATTCTTGGCTGGGCTTGGATCCCTTATATGCCATGTGAACAACCCTGTAGGTTGCATGTATTAATTATATCTGAAGCACAACTGTTATAGTAAAATATTTCATCAAAATTTGTAGTTACGTACAAATAGGACTATCATAGACCAGCGACGGAAACACTTTAGTTTCGCCTAAGACCTAGTACCTAGGGATAGGTTAAGACCTAAAGGTGCCCTAAGGGGCACATTATCAAACAGTAGTGTATTGTGGACCGAAACAAAATGGTGGCGGTAAGTTGAACTGTGTAAAAAATTATTCAAAAATTATTCAATTAGTGTGACGGCCAAAAAGGCATGGCACCGGAAAAATGTAACTGATAACTAACATAATGAGCTCATATTATATCTACGGCCTAAAAAATTTGTGTTCATTTCGTATTAGTTGGCCGCTACGCTCGATAGTTACTTACTTCTTTAGCATAAAAATAATTAAAACTTGTATAATGGATTTAAAATAATATTTGTGCAATGTTATAATACTAATGGTATACCTACCTATACGAGTACTCAGTGTTTATGTATCTCTGATGTCCAATAGTTCTTGGAGAGAAAAGTTGTCGTATTAATCTTTTCTGGTATTAAAAACTGCAAAAATGGTTCAACTAATCGTGTAAGTAGGTACCTACTTGAGACGTATGTTGTAAAAAGTTTGAAATTTATAACATTCTGATTAAGCATGAAGTTGTTGACCATCAACATAATTTTAGGCAGGATTTTGCGTTTGTGCGACCTTAAAAGTTATATCACGGATATGTTATGCAATGTTTTCTCCTAAGTAACCGAATTGAAATGTGAATAATTTTATTATGACTAATTCTAGTATAAACAAGTTTTTTTTAAATAACTGAGTTGATTATTCGCTGACAGACCTATTCAAGAGCTGTATTGTAATTTACATACGGCCGTTGGGTGTGTGTTAATGTGTAGGTCAACTAAATATGTAGATATATAAGTATATAGGGCCTATTATGAATTCTCCTATTCTGTTTACGTCAGTTATGACCAATGAGATATGAATGGGTTTCATTGCCCGATAACTGTCAATTTTTATCTTATATACATACTTATAAAATGCTTTTTCCTGAATGACTGACTGACGGATCAACGCACGTCCTAAACAGCTAATCGTGGAGAATTGAAACTCGGAGGATGTGTTCTTTGTATGACGTAGATATCAGATAAGAAGGAATTTTCCTAAATTCTACCTCTAAGGGTGAAAAGGGGGGGCAATTGATTGCTTGATTAAATATATCATATTTTTGATTTTCGGGACCCGATTCTAAAGTCCACGCGGACATAATCGCGGGGGTAAGCTACTCGTAGTTTTTTATACAGTTCATAATACGCCTACTGAGACGTTTAAAAATGGCGTGAGATCATGATATATACTCTATGTCCTATCGCCTCGCTGACAGAAATCTGTAACGTATATCAACTTAATGTGACGTGGTGTATTTATCTTTAATTTATTGCATGTTGTTTTATTATGCAAATATTACTACGTTTCATAAGATTACTTAAGATAACTGGGCATGATAAGCCTCCAAATAGCAAAACTCTTAATTTTTAACATAAAGCAAACGACTTTTTATGACACTCTACTATCAAATTGATAGTAGTACTTAAAGTTATATTTATTTTTTGGCCTCGTTCCCTATTGAAAACCATCGTTTATCATGGGTGAGAGGTCCAAAATGGAGGTCGAATAGAGAATATAGAAATTACGAAACTCTACTTTAGAAGACGAGGTTTCTGCGAAGTTCCTACATAATAATGTGCGGTGATGTTTAAGTATTGATTATTTTTTTTCAAATTAAACAATAATTTGATACGATGAAATAGATATAAATCAGTAAGTTTGTTATGATTTAAATTAACTATTCTAAATTTGCTTGTACTATTCATAAGTATAAAATAAAATCAAAGTTATTATGAAAATTGTGTTACAATTAAAACGTTAAAACTCACAAAATTTAATTTTCACAGAAGCTTATCTTCTTCCATAATCTATATGTACAAAGTTTTAACTTATTGCTGGTAATAAAGTTTTATAGGCATTTTAATATTTCACTTTAAATTATAAAGCCTAGGCTCTCGCATGAAATCTTTATAATATCTACTAGAATGTGCAATAAAAGTTAAATTTAATGAAGAAGCGACTAGCATAATAGTCCTGTTGAAATCTTTTTTTAATTATTGCTTACTTTGGTTTTGTTAGAGTGTAATAAAATTTTATGACATTAACTCAATTGTTGCTGGTATATGAAATTTTTAAGTAAAATGCATTTACTCCAGAAAATAGAAAGAAATCATATATTTTGACCATCATTTTACTATGGTAAAACAGAACAGATGTTGTACTATATTTGTTATTTAAACTCGTAATATTTTTATTGGGGCTACAAATCACCATATCTTTGTAATTTTTAAAAATTTATGAAATCTCATATACATTTTTACGGTAACAAAAGTTTTTTTATTAAATAAAAAATATTTTTATGCACTTATTTTTATAATTGAAATATGCCACCAAAAAGTTGGATGTAGGTAATGTATTGTTAGGAATAAGATTCCCATAACGCTTTCACTGCTACATTTTTATCATATATTATGATCTCAAGCTCTACATCTAGATTTAAAAGTATAGAATTGTTGGAATTCGTAAAGTAGTTTGGTGGGAAATAGGTCGATAGAGGTTGTTCAAGATACAATTCTTCTGTAGACAATTGTCACCGTTTAAGACTGTATGAATATGAAGTCACATTCGGCTACAGGTTAGAGTTGAGGAAAACCATGAGCCCTGGAATGATAATATTATTGTAAATTCGTGAATTTGCAAATATTAATTTGTACAAGAAATAAAGCACTAGGGATGTTTAAGAGTATAAATATACATCATGAGAGTTCCATTGAAGTTTAGCTGCGCGCCGATTTTAGTTTTATAGCTTACCTAAAAGTGACACTGAAAAGGTTTATTTTCGAATTTATTCGAAGGAATATAATTCATATATTTAATATTTATGTATGTTTAGCATGTCATATTTCATTATCAGTGTACTTGTCGAGTTATATCACACTATAACATATATTACGAGTATGTATGTACTGACGTATGCCACCGCCGGCAAGTCTTTATGTTGGCGTAGGTTCTGTATATGTTCCATGACGTAGAGCAGTCGTCTATTGGGTGGTGCAGATATGAATAAGGGAATATATTATGTAGATAGAGGACTAGCCGCGCTGTAGTGGCCTGTGCAGTTCGTGACGAGACGCAGTGTAGTGCGCGCGCGCATTTACTGTTTATCTTCTGGCACGGGCAAAGGGTAAGTTTTGATTTTGCCTTTTGCACACTAAAGTATATTTAGTATCGAATTTAGATGCCAATATTAATTTTACGGGAAATTT
>DWAV01002009.1:0-12017 GCA_018231305.1 Noctuana lactifera | reverse complement strand
ACCAGGTTTAACGACTGTTATCTATCGATAACAACCGGGACCGACGGCTTAACGTGCCCTCCGAAGCACGGAAGCATAACATTAATGACTATTTATTTGATAAGAAGGCTTGGAACTTGAACGAACTCTTCCAGGCTATGTCAATCAATACCCAATTTAATAGTTTCACTTTGATCAAATGCGTGAGCAGTTGGCAGAGGCGTGATAATTATGAGCACGATTAGCTGTCACGTTGCTGACTATCAGGCTGAGCTGCCCTAGTTAGCGAATATGTTTAAGGAAGTGCCGGGATTTTTTTTCCTCCTAAAGCTTGACCCAGTACGATTTTTCCTAGATAGATAAAAACCTAATAAAACTACACTTA
Organism: Noctuana lactifera; assembly: GCA_018231305.1. Lineage (NCBI taxonomy): Eukaryota > Metazoa > Arthropoda > Insecta > Lepidoptera > Hesperiidae > Noctuana > Noctuana lactifera. Next base: position 11,653 of record DWAV01002009.1, on the reverse strand, counting down.
TCTTTAACAGATGTGAAAAACGTATTGAAAGCCACGCTCTTTGCCACTAAAATTAGCAAGAACGAACACTTTCTATCAACGAATAATAAATTACAGAAAATCAATTAAATAGAACGACGTCCCAAGGAGCCTTAATGCGAGTAAAAAAATTACCTTTCATGGCGAAGGAGCTTAGTAGTTTTAATGCTTCGCTTCTCTTTTTGTTGAATAAATTTGAATACCCAATATTGTAGGAATTACAGCTCACGCTAAACCTTTGAGGCTTTACAGATAAATAGATTACGCCTCGGAGTAATAGAGAGGACTGATCACAAAGCACAAAATAAAGTTTTACAGTTTTACTTTTCAATTTATGTGAAATTGAAAAGTTGTTTCAGTAGTGTAGTTTTAGCTTAAACAAGAATTCGGAACATTTTTTATACGACATGTTAACTCAGATAAAAAAATTATATTTTATTCTTCAAAACAGGCTACCAGATGGTGTATCAGATATTGTATCTGGATTTACTCCTAGCCTATAACAATATCAATAGAAGCGTCTAAATAACTACAACTTACCTCCAAGTCTTAGCTCAGCAGCCGCTTGAGCACTGTCCAGGTCTCTCTCGGCAAAACACTGGTACATTCCTCTATGGACACGGACAACTCCATGGATCCGAAGGGTTTTCTCCCCTCCCCCCACGGGTACGCCATCATGCAGCCATCTCACTCTAGCCTCACCACCTTCCACCGAGCAGTTGAAGGTCACTGAGCTGCCAGAGTTTGCAATCTGGGAAACAGGCGCTGAATGTAATGAGCTGACGACAATGGATAAAGAACTGAGGTAGTTAGGTTAATAGAACTCATGGCATTCGGGGCTCGTGTGGGAGGGGGCTACATGTCTCAAACTTGCCACAGTACCCGTGTTTTCTTAAGTTTAGTGCTGTACAAGAAGTTATCGATGTTGATATGTGGCGGACTCTACATTTATTGATTCTAAACATTTTAATGCCATGTCACACATGTATGAGAAACCCATAAATTGGCCACAATAAAACATAAAAACCTAGCTACTGTCCATACCAGTAGCTTGTATTGTATACGGCAAGCACATGTGCCGACTGAGCTGGCGACGTGGCCATGAATTATTCAACATCACGTCACGTAGCTCGCTTTAATATGGATTAGCTATAGACCTAGGTTTGTTTTGGCAAAGAAAGTATTGTTACGAAATGTGGTGAAAAAATCATTTTCTATGTAAATATTTTGTGTGTGTGATTTTCTTATGAATCATAAAACCTACGACGGTTGAGTTTGACGGTTTATTCGGAGCATTTTAAATAGATTTTCGGTGAAGACTGCAGTGACAGTGGTGATCTTATTAATTTTTTTAGTCTTATAGATGTTCTTTCCAAAGAAAACGTAGTAGGTAATTCTTAGCCTTACTTCTTCAACAATAATGGATCTGCAAAATTTGGAGTGATGCTTTTAAAGCCAAAATTGAAATTATGAAGACTACTCGTACCAGTAGCGAAAGTGTTTCTTGGAAATCCTCATGATAGACTGTCAGCAAAACTTAAAAAATACCTGAAAACATTTACCTTAATCGCTTTCTAGCTTGATAAATTAATCATTAAATAAAAACTGAAGGAAGCAAAAAGGAGCGATCGTACTGCAAGTCAGCAGACGGGGAAGCCATGAATAATTCAAGACGTCACAGCATAATGTACCTCTGAACGGATTAACGTCAGAAGAGTACCCACCCATAAAATATTTATTAGTTTTAATGCCTTCTTTAGAAGATGGCGATGGAATAAATTTTTCTTAGATGTCAAAAATTCAAGGAAGAGGTTGATGCTTTTGAAAAATGCTGCAGATCCATTTCTGGATACCGGTATCAGAATTCAATAGGCACATAGGGGATTTTAACTTTCAATTGCAAGAAATCTAGACTCAAGATTTAGTTTTACGTCTAGTCGCTGGGCACGGGTCACAGTTAGAGAATACATGAAACGCTTTCTGCAACTTGGCTTAAGTTTTGGTAGTTGGCCAGTAACTGAGTCAATCGAGCTGAAGTTATTATGTAGATTTGAATAACATTTAACAGCACAGTACTTCATACTTTTCTATATAGGTATAGATGATTTGTACTCGTATATCTTAATTATCTCAATGGGTTCCAAATACCTCGACTTAAGCTATACACACTTTCCACTAAGATGGTTTTCAAAACAAGGGCATATACGAATCCGTGACTCTGCGTCATATCTCATTCATAATTAGGGGTCGGCTATTACTGGAGCACTTTGTACTAATTAGAGTAATGTTTCGGTGAGTTCGCCTTTAAGTAAAATAAACAACTACCTAGGTAGTTCGCGTGTTATAAGTCAGTTGAGAAGGGCGCAAATTATTCAAACCGACGCCAATGTTGAGGCACGTCGGCCTTACAATCCGATTAACGCTGGAATTAGAAATGTACAGCCCAATAGCTACAGAATTAGTTTAATTTTGCAATAACTTTATCTCTCGTCTTCTGAAACGATTCCTATATATTTCCTATATATTCCTTTACATTTTGGACTATTAAAGGCGTATGTTTTTCTGAGTTTTATATTATTAGTTTGACCTGTACCTATCAAAGTAAAAAACTCCTACACGCCCGATTCTACCTATACGTACCTATAATTTGCTTGATGTGTATTTATCAAGGACCGATGACTGTTTGATGAGCATTAACATGTAACGTTAAAAAACGGTTTTGTTTTGGTAGATAGTATTCATAGGTATAATTTTGCTAAGTTCGTTAAATTAATCTTTATGTTATTTTAGATTTATTAACAGAATTAACAGATTTGAAATAAGTCGCATTAAAAGCCCATTCGCTTCAAGGACGGTCATTATAAAAGTCTTAGGGAGTTTGGCCGCGGTTGAAACAACAGTTACTTTGAAACAAAACTGTATCAAACTGTCATTAGGCCTAAATTAGCAAAACATAATCTCAATACGGATACGACATTTTATGTACTTAAGTAAAAATCACGCGATAAGTCCACATTTTGTATTATTTTTCATTAATATTTGTTATAACACATGTGGGATTTAAGACTACGATACTGTCTGAAGTCAAATATGATGTGAAAGGACTCCAGAAACTACATAATGGTAGCCTTTATACTCGTTTGTAACTTCTTTTTTAAAAGATTGAACCGGCTTAATGAGTTTGCGTCTCAAAGTAAGTCTGAAGATAGCGAACACTTAGCCCGGCTAACCGTTGTAATTAACTTCTTAGAAACACTCAGTAAAAATTGTACGGTTTTCAAAACAATTCTGCGGAGATTCCATTTAATTGAAGCTGTTAAAGTACGAGTAGTTTAAGAGGCTCTTAGAGATTTTCATAAAGATTTTCATAAAAGTGTAAAAGAAGTTAAAGGAATAATTTGCTTCATTCAACATTTAACTTTGAAACCTCACATCGCCTTGAAGTTGGATGACACTACTTGAAATTGGAATTTGAATTTACTATAAGCTAATAAAAGCCACTTTTATAAGCTTTTCTTGTTTGTTTATAACGGGAACTTTAAACGTTAATTTCACTTTGAAATGTTGGATTTAATATAGGCGCCCTGTGTGTCTCTATTAAATAATTTACAAGATCTGATCATGGCCCTCAGGTATACCAACCTCTCTCATGCTTCTCTGCCACTCTCAATCTCATACTTCATAAAAATATTTTGCATAAAAACACAAGACATCTAGCTGCAAGTTCCAACTTGATTTCTTTTATATTGACTATAGAAACACCTAATAAATTTAGCATTAATCAAATCATTAAACAACACCATAGAACAAAGCTTTTTAATATTAACAGCGTTGGTTTCAAAATATAGAAAGAATGACATCAAATAATTTGTAGCAGAATGGGCATTGTAAGAGTTACAACAGTTCAAAATTTGTTGGTATGTTTTAGTTTCAATTCAAAATAAATGTAAATATAGAAATTGTTTCAGTCTCAACATTGTATAATACGAGTATATTTACTTTCTGTGAGAAAAGGAAAAGGTATTCTGTGATTCTTGTACTTGAAGACAGTCTTCGTAAACATAAACACTCAAAATAATAGCATCCAGGCATGTTCTAAGTATACCAAGTACAACTGTTGACATTCCGAGAGACTTCAAATATGCTTTGAGCGGCGTCGCCAAATACCTGCGAAGTAGCAAACAATTTGCCGCTCTGTCTGCAAACTGCTCTTTAACCCTTATGTTTGCGGACATCGCATGAACCTTAATGTTTATTGTTATTTTAATGCGAGGTGTTTTGTTTGCTTATGTAATTGTGTTCGCCGTGTTGTCACCGTCTCTAGGGGTATAATAAAATTGTTTCAACATTTCTAAAACATTCAGTAGGTAGCACAAAGTTTATTTTTATGAAACTCTTAATCATCTTCCTAGATGTATAGTTTTTAGTGTCGGATTGAACTTCGAAGCTACAGTGCTACCTGTGTTAACTACGTCCTAATTTTTATCTTTACTCTGCAGTAACGTAATTGTGGTCAAAAGGTTGACGTACTCCTCTTTGCCTCAGCTGGCGAAACATAGACCTCCTTTCCTTTTTTTCCTGCTTGGGTATCCATCCATGAACGTATCCTTACTTAATTTTCGTTTTTCCATTTTTTCCAACGAGCAATGAGATACTGAGAGAGAGGGAGACACTGAGAGCGGCACTGTGTTACGTGAATTGCTCGGCGGCAAATCGCGTTAGAGCTCGAAGCGCTCGCTGACGGAATTCATGTGGAATCTAATTGTTGCCATTAGAATGCCAGTATCCAAAGTGGCTGTATGAATATAAAATTGGCATTTTTCGGCAGTTAAGCCTGTTGATTATATAGGCACGTCAGTTTTTGGTGAAGGGTGGTTAAAATAAAACCCATCGATGAGTACTCATCGACTCCATGGTTAAAAATTGTATATAGGAGTACAGGAAAGAGGCAGACTAACTTTCCGTTTCGTAGCTTCAAGAAAGTTTGAATGAGGATTCTTTTGACCTGTGGCAAAAAAAATAAGGATTACTGTTCTCACCTGCAATTGTGGATGCACACTCACAACCAGCCTGGATCGTACCCTCAGCCTAGCATCTCTCCTCTGCTCTCCGTACTGGTTGTGAGCTCTGCAAGTCCATACACCACTATCCGAGGTCTGAGCTCTTCTGATTACCAGCACCTGGTCGGAGACGGAGATCCGGATGTTGTTGGAGACGGGGCTGAGACGACCATTTGCGTGGCGGAACCAGCTGCAAAGAGCAAGGTTCTTTCAAGATCTCAAGTAGCAGAAATGCAGAACGAAAACAAAAGTATATTTTAAGAGTATAAAGCGAAGATGCTTGTGATATTTCCACAATATAATAATTATTATTGTTAGATAGCGATAGTTTCTGCATAAGTGAAATAATTGATTTACTACGATTTTGCAGACTTTTGCATACTCTATTGTGACCATAAGATTATCTTGAATGACTACTAATTCCTATGCAATGATTACCTGTAAGTTGGTGGAGGACTCCCGATAGCACAACACACAAGCCTGATGTCTCCACCTTGCGGGACTGTTTCATCTTCAGTAATGCTGATCATCCTTGGTGCCATACTACCTGTTTGATCTGCCAAAACAGGTCAAAAATAATAAAGAGGTCTATGTCAACATTTTTATTCATCATAAGATACATAAGGCACACGTATACACTGGATGAATGTCAAACATTGCGGTACATCGGCTTTAGGCGCCCTTTTGGCTAAGGTCGGTCGGGAGAAAGAAGCCCGAGGAAAAAAAATCTCGGCACTCTTTTCAAATAAAGTGTATAAATTTACAAGGTATTAACAAATTATGCAATATAGCTTAAGCTATGATAGTGAGCACAAGTGACAGCTAAGCATGTGCGTTACTACCACTCCACCGCGAACTGCTTACAATCGATTAAATAAAATAAAAAACGATTACATTGGCTGTAGAAATAGCCTGGCACATTTAGTTCGAATCCCGGGCTTCCTTATCACTTAAATATAGTATCTCTCTGAATATGTATAAATAATATATGTATAAATAATTCCAAGGAAAATTTTATAAGTGTTTTACGTACGTGATATAGCGACCATAGTAGATGAGCTCCTCCGTTTATCACCAGTCAGGGCATGTTGGGCCTCGCACGAGTAGCCGCTGGTGTCATCTGATCTTGCTTCCTTAATCACCAGGATATCACCGCGACTTCCGCCTATCATGTAGCGACCTCCTGAGAGATATATTAAGGATTAGTTGTAGAAGGTGCCTTGCTCCTATTTTATGTCTGTCTTGCGCAGTATTTGTTGTTATTTTATGAGTGGTGTTATCTCGTTTGGTACTAGCTACTTAACTAAACTAGTCGCTTAATGATTATTATTTCAATACAAGTCTCGGTATGGATCTCCATTACTTAACAACTATCTAGTTGAATGCATTATTCGAATATCACTGCTGCGAAACCCGAGAACTTTTATCTGCAAAACCGACAAAGTTATTACTAAGCTACTCAGAATGAACACAAAAATAAACTTTCGTACAAAACATATACAAAAATTACTGTCGCGGTGTGGCAAGCAGTTATCATAACTTCTGTCTTATAAAAAATTAAAGTGAGGACATTGAATAATAATTTATCACCAGAAAAAATCCTTTTTCCGTCTAAGTTCAGTGAATTCCCTTCTGTCCTTGGCCATATTGATAAATTTTTATGGTGAGAGCTGCGAGTGTTCGGAATCAAATGTTCATGACGCGGATATTGGGAGTTCAATCCGCTCACACATTTATGGGAAAGGACATGCGCCATTAACTTACAGGGATGGGTACTCAGGCACAGAAGTCCCGGAGGATTAAATAAAATTAAGTAAAAAACGGTTCAATTGATAAAGATTAATGATATAACAAACAGATATGAAAGTACAGATATTGGAATCATTTTAAAAATACATACCTAAATGAAGCAATAAAAAAATAACTCGAGTCACGTTAAATCAAACAAATATCTATATCTCTCTAAGTTTGAAGTACCTATCTATTAATTATAAGGGCTTCTTTATTTAAGTTTTGCCCATTGCTTATTATCTGATAGAGCTAAAATTTCATGAAGTACCTACTATATTTTAGGAATATGGAGTTTCATTAATTTGAAACACTAAACCTTTTTTCAAGTTTCTCTGTAAAGTTTGCGGTTTCATTAACCACTCGATAGTTTCATTTATGATTAATGTTTAGGTCAAATAAACATTAAACTGGTTTCATTGAATTAGAGTAACACTTTGGTACATATAGTAAGGATTCTAAAGATATTATTACATTTAATTCAGCGTGTTTGACTATATTTAGCTGTTTGTAACACTTTTCTCCCTAACCGTCCTCGCGTCCCCAAACGTTTATGATCAGATAACTTTCAACTGCGAGTTTTTCAATGAATTCTAAATGTGTGGCAACTGCTTCTACCTCCCTCCTTTTCTTACGTTCACTGAAACTATACCCATCTCCTTCATCAAGTGTTTCCTCCTATGAACTGATGACACTGATAATATTGTCCCTCAAAAACTCATTTCAACAGTTCTTTGCAAATAACTTTTAACGATGTACTCTATAAAGATTGCATTGTATATTGCTATCGCGCTTATTTCATCTAAATTTTGTTTGTTTTTAATCATTGACAATGAGACAACGGCGCAAGATATATTTTGTCACCTCTTTTTCTCTTTGCCATTATTTTCTAAACTACCTTTATATTAAGAACGGTGTGAATTCTATAAATCACAAAATATTATGTTTCCAACTGCAATATGAACAGCTACATTGCAGTGACAGTGGGTACGAAAAATATTTCACATGTAGTGCTGTAGAATAGATTTATTGAGTCAGAACGTTTCGTACCAATGGGCGAAGTATTCAAAAGTACGAATGAATTTGGGTTTTTCGATAAAACCCGATACCGATGACAAAAAACCGGAAAGCGCTTCTCATGCATCTCCGTTTGATACATGACACGAATTTGCGAACGAACGACGCCATCCGATTGGAAACAAAATTTTTTTCGGAAATTGCTAACTTTTCGCGTATTTTTCTTAACGTCATAATTACAAAATAAGTCATACGTAATGTAAGCCATAGCTTTAGGGGCATACATAACAAAATAATATTTTACCCATTTCAGCATTTTTTCTGTTGTTTGAGTTTAATGTCAAATAAATGAATCTGACAAGAGTTAACTAATAAATACTAGAAACGTTCTGTAAATTGCTAATACCACTTAATCTTTAGAAGTAGGAGTCGATCAATCAAAAATCAATAATAATAAAACTCAAGTAGAGACAAAGTCCTTTAAAATGCAGCGAAAGAATACACAAAAATGACTTGAGTGTTATTACACAATCGGCAGACAGTTAACACAATGCGTGTCGCGACGCGTAACAGAATAATGAGGTTATGGAGACAATATGACCTCTGTCGATGGTTGTTGATCTTTGAAAAGCGACAGTACACTTCACAATACTCTGTTTAAAATATAAATGAGTCCTTTATAAATCAGTGAAATGTAAGAATTGTTGCATTAAAGGATTCCGTGCGGTTATGCAGAATTTTTATCTCTGTATAAACAGACAAAGAAACGTTTCCTTTTTAAAGAAAGAGACCTTTTTTAAAATATCGTAGGATCATAAAATAAAAAGATTATAATTATTTTGTGATAAGAGTGCGAGCTTAGGTAAAATTGAAGGAATTCAACCACATTTATACATCGATTTTCACCTTCATTTTGAGCCTAATTGCAACTACTTGTAAATATTAAACACGATCCCTACAAATCACTTTGATTTACCTTCCACAATACAATCCATGAAAACAAAATCGCTGGAGTGATCTAATAAGCCAACACAATCCTAAGAGTAGGGCGGCCATTACAAATTCAGGGAACACTTCAATTATCTGACATTGTCTGAGATCCTGTGAGGCGAGATTTGAGGATTAGTGTAAGATGACGCTTAAAGCTTCAGAATATTCAATATCCCATTTAATTTTGATTGACGTGGTGTAAAGGATTACATATGTCGTCTTTAGGCATAATAGATGTTAATAGAAGTGTATGGCGCTATGTTGTGTGAACATACTCGTAATTATTAGCCGCTGAGCTATTATTTCCCAATAACGGTAAGTAAATAGAAATCGGTTTTAAAAAGTTAAAGATAGCAGCATTTATGAGCAGAAAAGTAATCCTAACTAAGGTTAATAACTGTCTTTATGCTAAATTTCATCCAAATATGTCCAACTTTTCACATTCATAATAGTTACGAGTACGTAGATATAGAATTTCAAGGCTTTATAAAAGGTGTTTTTCATAAATTTTCTACTTTATACTTTTTAAAAACAAAGACAATTTCGCCAAGTTCTCGCGTTTTTACGAAAACAAAGTAGCAAATTGGAAAACGGATAATATCACAAAGCTAAAATAAGGCCGCGGGCGAAATGTGATATTAAAAAGGCAAGAAAGAGTACTGTACTATCAACTCTATACAAATATGCTAATTTAAGGGAGAATTCACACTTCAGGGCAAGGCGAGAAAGGCGTTAGCTTGGAGCATCTATGAAGCAGTCACCATCGTTAAGTCCGTCGGGATAACAGTCTTTAAACTTAGTCGGAGGTCCTTTGAGCTGCTTGACGCCATCTGCCACGGGTTGACCACTAACTCTTATCACTACTTATCCTTATTGGAGTAACATAGGGGAGACAGAGTGGATTATGCTTCAGGCCTTCACCTGTCGTGGAGTAAGATACAACCATGCTCATCAGTGGGCCATAAAGATCGTTGCAGGCATAATTGAACGATAAATAAATATACATTGAGGTATGACAATATTAATTTTGAATTGCTCCAAAAATTAACAAATATAGATTTTAACTTTTTGCGCTGTGAACAATTATAAAAGTCGGTAGGAAAACTCGATGATTAGCCGAGAGCAAAAAACCCCCAATTGACTGGTGGATTCCAAAGTGAACTTCGTCTTAATTGCCCGTTGTTTTAATTGTCCACGACACAGGCACGACGTGAATTCGATATTAGAACTGTCATGTTTAAAAATTTGTTTCAAAAACTTCAAATTCCTATCCATTTCCGTGACTTAGCCGCATTCTCATTATTTATTTTAAAAATCATTGCCTTTTCTTATTACCAAACCTATAATTTATTTATTATACGTAGAAAGGCGGAACGGAAATTGCTTAACACTCATTTCAGTTCGACAATGGCAATCGAATTTCCTTAATCTAATCGACGGAATTAAAAATCCTAAAAGAGCCAGATTTCCATTTCCGTCGCTGACAACCGCTTTGCTTTGTAGTTCTCAAAAAATAGCATAGACAATAATGTCTCCTGAAAAACCGATATACAATAGAGAACAGCTAGATTAACCACAGTTAAATCTAAAATTGATATACTTACTTCAACTTCCCGTTAAAATTCATTTCCACCATACATCCTAGCACTGACGTCGAAAATAACGAATATTTCCCAAATCGTCATCGCCTCGTTAAGTTCAAAAGCGCTTTAAACTCGTAGGAGAAATCGCAAGATCAAAAACCGATCCGGCATCAGAGTTGAGACCGGTAATCGAATTTCCTCCGACTAATCGAGGGAATTAGAACTCATAAAGAACGTCGACGTGCTTGTTTCTGTCGCGGACAGCCGCTTTGTGGAGAAAATTCTTAATTTTCGCCCTGGAGAAAAGGCAAAAATTCTTAATTTTCGCCCGCGCAAAAGGCAATAATCGAGCGTCTACTCCGAAGCGAAATTAATTTCTATTTTATAAGCTTCATATAGAAAACCGCTGGCAAGTTTCCCGACCATGTTATTATGTTGCCTGCGCTTGATTTGGAAATTTATTGGCCATTTTCAGTAACTCGTTATATATATATCAATTTGTTTTATTTAACAATTATGCACGTATGATCTCAGATAAGACTTATCTCTAATTTAAAGTTGAACTACTTAACATCAGGTGGCCAGTTAGCATGCTCGATTGCTACTCATAAACGATAAAAAACTCACCAGCATCACCAGACAAAGGAGAGAGAACGGTACCATCTCGGAACCACCTGGTGACGGTGACGTGAGCTCGTATTGACGGTGACGCGGTGCAGGTGAGGAGCGCTGCGCCACCTGTCACCCCATGCGTAGGCTGCACCCGCACGTCCCATGGGACATCCATTACTGTAACAAAAAAGATGATAAGTTGTAAATAAGTCAATCTGAACGTGACGGGCGTGCTTTGTCTGAAACACTGAATGCCATGTCGACATGAAATCATTATAGGCCAATAATATAATAGCAGTGACGAGGCGGTCTCATGGGAGGTCCATGATGCCAATACAATAACGAACGGGCTGATTTCCCTTGTCGAAGTATAACGGGTCACTGAGGATATACGATGGACGAGGCATTAGCCATATAAAATATTGTAGAAGTTGAAAATGGTTAGACCATACCAATGAGACACACTTATTTTCTGAATGTATTTTGGTTGCTAAATAACTGTTCGGCTTTATAAGTTACTAGCTGTGCCCCCCGGTTTCACCCGCGTTAAGAATTGCAACGTAACGCTTGATAGCCTATAACCTT
>DWAV01002008.1:0-12021 GCA_018231305.1 Noctuana lactifera | reverse complement strand
TATTACGTAAATTGGACTTAATTCATACTAGTTAAGGGTTCCTCTTGATCCATTTGTGCTTTCTTCAATGCTTGTGTGTCTGTGTGTAACTTCCATGGCTTGTAAGTTCCTTTTGTAGGGAAAGTCCCAACGTGCATTAAGTCTACTAACCCGAAAGTCTTGCATAAACCTTTACATTAATACATTATATTTGTTATTTATATATATATACCTATATATATATAAGTAATATATGTATATATATATATAAGTAATATATATATATATATATATAACTTATATATATTTATAAATATATAAATTTGATATTATTATGGTTACAAAAATATACATAATTTTAATAGGTACATTACTAAGTACATTCAATGGTAATAAGTACATTTTATAAAAATTCTACTAAGCATTCCAGTAAATAATTTTCTTTTTTATTTAATAAGTTCATTAGCTTAAACCTACGTTTACGTAGTATAAATTAAATCCTTTTTTTACATTAACAAAACTATTATGCGGTAGAACAGACAATCGTACGCATCTTAAAATCCGAAAACGAGAGTGGTAGAGAGACAAAGCGGTACATTCGCCCTAAAAGTTCTACAATGAAGTTAATAGTGTTAACGAGGCTGTAAGGAAAACGAACTTCATTGGCGAATAACACATCGGCGCCGCTCAAGCGCCGTCCGTTCATATAAACGTGAACTGTGCGCGCGCGCAGTCAGTGGAAGGAGGTTAGCATTCGGTCCGTGTCGTCAATTCTTAGGCGCTTTGCGCAGGCGCATCCCGGCCAAGCGCCCCCAGCTCCGCGACGTACATTATTTTAACAAAAATGTTATTTTTTACACTAATTTAATTTTTACGCAATAAAAAATCTTAAGAACGCGAACTTTAATATACATTAATTTTGTTTAACTGTTCTAACATTAAATTTCCAAAATGGTTAGTGGCAATAAAAATTCTGGCGATCCCATGAAAATTCCACCAAAAAATCGTGAGAAGAAAACCAACAATTACAAGAGAGCCAATATTATATCAAAGACATGGTTCGTATGGATGATGCCTACATTCTGGCGCGGTTACAAGAGGGATCTATATGACTCTGACCTCACCAAACCTAAAGACAACCATCTCTCCGACAAACTGGGCGATCGACTGGAAGCGTAAGTTTTTGGGAACAATTTCTAAAATAATATTACATTATACACATTAATATTATTCAGATATTTAAAGGTAAACATGAGAGCTGAAACCAATTTGTGACCTTTGTGAGTACAAGGCAACATGTAAACATAAGAATGTGAATTTAAATATTAATACGTTAAGATAGACTTAAGTTACTTACTTTATAAGTTGCGTTTTACTGCTATTATTAACTTTTGTAATGTTGTGCGGAACATTAGAGAAAAAAAGATTAAATGACAGTTCCTTCTGCTGTTAGTGTGTTTTAACAAAATATTCATTTGAAGTGTTACCTTACTTGCTATTTTTTTCAATATTAGTTCACTAATTCCAATGAAAGTACATAATATAATTGTCTACAATGGTAGTGGTAACCAAAAAATTCAAATAAATTCAAAGATAAAAACATTTAACTGAAATTTTTTTGATTTTTTTAAAATATTTAATCTAAGTTTATAAATACTTATTTATATTTATATAATAACTTGACGTTTAGTATGATATCCAAAACTGTCTTAGTTAAATTTAAATTTTAAAATTACAAAACTGACTGCAATACATTATCAAATAGATAATAAAAGTTTCATAAATTTCTAAGAGCGCTTGTAAATGATATTACGTTCAATGTAGCTACTCGTATGCTTAGTGTATTCAGATGATAAATACAATACTATATCAATAATACTATGGTATCAATAACTCGAAAAAGGCTTCTGTGACATAAGATGTTATAACAAGTTTAGTAAAAGCTTTAGAAAGGGCTTTATGAATGATCACTGTCTTATTACACCTATTTTCTCCCGTAGCTAGTAATTTATTATATTAAAATGCACGTGATATATTACAATATCCCCCCCCCCCCCTCTCCCTGATATTTTCATTCGAAACTATTTAGAAGCCCTTTTATACTCTCACTGAACAAGCAAGCGCATATATTATAGTAAGTGTAGTATAAAACCATACGTGCCACAGGAATCCCCGCCGCTATGCTGCATGATGATTCGTATCAAATTGGAAATAATTCGTAATTGGCACCTACCATAAGTTGCGTTCGCTCTTTTTAATATTATAATGTTGGTTTAAATCTTCATGTGTGTTGTCACAAATCAGTTCATTGTGGCGAATGTCTTGAATAACGCTTGCCGACCTAAACTCTTTTTATGTCCCACTGCTGGGCACGGATCCCCAAAACCGGAAAAGGCCTGGAGCATACTCCCCCACGCTGTTCCAATGTGAGTTGGTGGAATAAGTCTTGATTTATCGAAATCCATTATATTTTCACTTCACTTCTCCATGGGACCAAAATCTGTAAAAACCCTAACATATAATAAAAGAATCGTCAAGATTAGTTCAAAAACGAAGTACGAAAACGACGAAGATATCGGTGAACATAATACATAAGGAAAAAAACTCCTTTTTGAAGTCGGTTATAAAATCTATACAACTACCCATAACTGCTACCATAGCTGGAAGTCATGAAAATGCATGAATGTAGATACCTAGGTCTGCCGTTGGTAGGCAGCTAGACGTGTAGGCGCACGTCGACGGCCAGATGAAAATGACAATGTGACAAAAGTTTCCAGAGATACAACAGGATATTGTTGTCGCTTTGATGAAAGTGTCGAAGAGGCTTTTTTATCACTACGAACGACGCATACAAAATTGTACTGAACGCCCAGCTTCGTTCACAGTTGAAACCTTTGTTATAAGTACCTGATACAGGCATACGAAACGTAATATATGAAGCAATTCGCCCACCATTTCTTATGTTTTTAACGCCATGACACAAGGACAAAAGTACACATGAGGCTATCGATCCAGCTTCCGACCTCAACAACGATCGCTTTATGAATATTGGGTATCTGCCGCTAGATATCATACGTACCTATTCGTACACACACGCTTGATGCAAAAATACTAAATTATAGGTAGGTACTAGTAGAATATGTAACTAAAACACTTTAACATACGTCGAGTAGAAGTTACAGTCGAATCATGGTACCTACGTGTATTAAGTAATTATAAATTAAGTCAACAGTAGAGAACAGTACAGAAAAACCAAAATGGCAACTTCGTTTCAGAAAGAATTAATTAAGTTTGACCAAGCCATTTCAGTCTTTATTGAAAATGAATTTTCAAGAAAATATTTTGATCAACAAAAAATAATTAATTCGTAGACTCTTCACGTTTTAACATATTTTGGTAAATAGAGATATATATAGATTTCACTACAGAACCAATCTCTATATATATATGTATGGAGTTTGACTTAAATCCAGGCCCAATTTGTACACCATAATTTTAAGCGGTACTTCATTTTAATCAGAATTCGTGTGACAATAAAACCGATTGACAGCAATTTACGAGTTAAAACCATAAGCGGTCGTGCCTCCAATACCTATGGCATTTAAAGCGTCGCGCGTCGCGGTGTCGACGAGGACGGGATGGCGTCGAGAGAGGGAAAAGCGAATTAACAAATTACGTGAAAAAATCCGACCAAATCGATATCGGATGCCAGACTGTGGCCGTAGTTGTACGCTCGAACGGATGCTGCCCTTTTTATCTTTTCATTTGTTCCCTATCAACATACTTCCGTACGTTTCAGTTTTTTTTTGTCATTCGTAGATTGTAATCAAACGATTCTTTAATAGTACTTTTCGTGTCAATAAAACACTATTACACACGCGTAAGTAATGAAATTTTATTTATTTACCATAACGTAATCAGGACGTAGGTATAAACCTTCCTGATTACGCAGGTCCGTCTAGAACCTAGAACTAAATCTAGGTACACTATCGTAGCGACAACGTAAAATTTGACATAGTTTTTGTTAATTACCTATGTATCCACCAAAATAAAATAAGTGTTCAAGATTTCATTAGAACCTATCTATTAATGGTTGATTTACAAAATGTCTCAGTTGGTAGTGTAGCTCATAGATTTAATATCTAAATAATTACTCTTAAAGTAGACAACCTTTATTTTGAGGTGGGCATTGATGATTGCGAATAATTGCAATGAATCGAACACTCAAATAACTCAGTACTTAAAAGGAGCCAATTAATACTCGTACTTAGGTATTCAATGGTTTAATATTATTCATTTTATTACGAATGCTTATGTAGGTATCTCTTCCTACTACTAGAACGAACCAATTTAAATGCTTGTTTCGACGCAGAGTCAAAGCATAAACTTATTACAATATCTTGGTGCCGCCGCACTGTCTAAATTTTCCTGACTATTGCGAATTCCAAGGCAGAATGTTTCTCCTCCTTCTCACATTATTTGGTACCTACAGGTCTATAAATAAAGAAACGTGGACGTTCTATCAAATATATTATATCCATAAATATTTTCAAAACTCAAATTCTGGGTACCTACCTATAATTTTATTTGGGTCATTCATAGCTTACAATTAAAATTTTGCGTCGTTTAATCGTTTCTCCATTCAGACGAACGATTTCGTTAATAACTAGGTACTACTTATAAGATTGTTTCTTAAAAAAACTCTTTAAGTTTTGAATGTGCTTAATCCCCAAAACATTTTTTCAAGACTGTGTGAAGTAGATCCCTGCCTACAGTCACCATCACGAAAGAAAGAAAAATGTTTGCACAATCGTAATCAAATGGGCGCGCTTCGTGGAGCATAACATCCAAATAGCGTTTGTATTGGCGATCGGGGAGCGTATTTCCTCTGCAACAAAGCACCTAGTCGCGGAACTCGTAACGCTTAACCCGTCAACCCGTCATCGACCACATTCGTGCCCATCGCAGCGTTCGACTTGAAGTGGTAGAGATCGACACAATGGACCGAAAACGCACGCGGAGCCATTCATCATGCCAGATATATGAAAACACAATAATAGTTCTATGTAAATGTACATTGAAGAAGGCTGTCGTGGATACGGCAGTTTTTATTTTAATACCTATTTTAAGTCAAATTTTGGTTAGACACAGTCCCAAGTAGCCTTTATTTAAACCTTATTTTGTAATGTAAAATGTTATTATGCCTATCGCATTTCTTAAAATTAATTTCTTCCACATAGACTTAAATAGGTAAGTTACGTATTTATTTAGAAGTCTCTAGAAATTCTTTGCACATAAAGGTAATAACAATAACTTGAGCTTTATGGATATTGCATAAGAATAAGACTTATCTTCTAAACACTTGACAAGGAACTCGAGAAGGCAATATCCACAATATTACGTACGTAATCTAGCTTTCTAGAAAACAGGATCAGACAGTATGCAAAATATGAGACAAGTTAGAGTATATTTGAACTGAGTACACAGCGGCATGTCCAAGAGTTGAGTTGGGCCGTTATTACATCGGGCGTGTTTACACGACGGATGGTGCAAGTGGCCGGTGAATGGCAGAATTGGCCCACTTGAGCCACAATGGTGCGTCCCGGCGAGATAGCTCTCTCACAGACCGCATTATGTTTTTTAAGGACTTTTGGGCTCTGGTTGTACCTACGTAACGTACGTTTTATATGGGTATTGAAAGGTATAGATTCTATTAAAACTTTGATTTTAATTTAAGGTAGATGTTTCATATACCAAAACCAGGTATACCTACCAAAACTGTATTTGTTAAAGTCTGATATATAATAATAATAAAATGAAAACTATACACCTATGCTTTAATTCAGAGTAACTTACGTACTTCATTTAACAAAATCAAATACCTACCTATTACCAAAAAAAACAACGAATTATCGATAGAACGAAGGAACGAATTGATAGAAAATGAATGAGATTATGAAGGTACACAACAGTTAGTTAGGCCCTCTGGAATCGCAAAGGCGCCAGTGACTTGCATATCAAAGCAAAAACCTGTTTATGCAAAACGTACCTATGCAAGCTTTTTACTCCACGATCGAACTTTGTCGTTCGGTACCGACCGCTCCCGTGCGGCTGTGGACGAACCCTAGATGAGTGTTTTGCAACTTAAATGTTCAACAAACTGTCCTTTAATTGTAATTAACTATATAGACATCGAATTGCAAATAGGACTCGAACTGTTTTACAAACATTTACTTAACTGCCAGCTAAACTTTATTTGCTTGTGTAGTTAGTGTGTTTATATAAAAAAATTCAAAAACAAAGGCTCTATTTGATGTGAAACATTGAATGGTTTTATAAGCGTAGCTATTCTTTTTAGGTATGTCGCCGTAATATTGTGAAAACTATTGATTCATAATCTAACTACCTATGCACAAATTAACATAAATTAATATTTTTCAAAAATTGTTTTCTCAATGTGACATATTTTTATAGGTAGGATATAACATAGGTACATATCTATATTAATTCTTTATTCCAGTTACTATTCTTCTTAACACTCTTTAATTTCCTATCGATATGAGTTTAACGTGACATCGGAAAAACTTGTGTGTGAGCGAATATGCACCATGCTGGGGTGATGTGATTAATATTTGTAGTACTGTTTGTGCCAAATTATAAAATTTACGACGACAGCGCAGTGACAAACGCTAACTGCACATTTCAGCCGACTACAAAATTAATTACTTTTGCTGAATTTTGCCCTCCCTCACTTCTTAGTATGTTTTGAATGGTTTGTGTGCATTTTATCCCAGCGAGATCACATAAGTACCTACTTCTTGGCTCATATCAGGAAAGGTTCGACCTACAAGTAGGTACCTAACTATACAATGAGTTCAGCTAAGTTTTCTAAGTAACTTCTAAGCTAAGTTTATCACTAAATACGCTATGCGCCATCTAATCACTGTAATTCTTATGTAGGTACTTAGTTGAAAAATATCATGTTTGATTTTGTAGCAGGTAGGTACATTTATTGTTGTGTTTACTTACTGTATCTACTTTGTTGCAACTTGCAAAGCGCCGTCGCTCTTAAAGTAGGTACGTAAACTAATCGGAGCTTGTAAAATGCACTAAAACCACTAAAGCCATGATGTGGGTTGTACTCTGCGCTCGAAGTCATTTTGCATAGGTACAGTCAGCCTCACAAATTAATCCCAGCCACCCGTTTTATATAATATTATTATTATAAAGATATCTTTAGTTATACCTAATAGTGAAATACAGGTTATATTAATAATGCAAAGTCTAATTTCAACCAACGGGCGACCAAAACAAATATCTACCTAGGTTGTGTTATTTTTTAAATATCTGCTTAAACGCGAGCAGCTAAAGGTACCTACTACTTAGGTAGGTATAGGTAGGTATACCTAGGCGGTAGCTACGTATATAATAATATTTTAGGGCACAGGTGTGCGCTATAATAATATTATTTGGATTCATTGTTGTTACAGAGAAATATAAATCATAGGAAGAGTCAGTTTTAAAAAGCTTTTTAATGCCAATTTTAACTAGATACCTACCTACTTACTTACATTGCACTATTAAAATAATAATAAAAAATAGTACCAAGGTAATTCTAAAAAATTATTTTTAGGGCTGATTGAACTGAATTTTAAGATAGATACATTATAGGTATACCTACTTAGTAATATGTCAAACTGAATAAATTTTATCCTACAAAGATATTATTAGCTATACCTACTTAAAATTCAAAATATTCCTATCGTTAGTTATATTTTATGTTAGGGGTGCATTCAATATAAATAGCTCCATGTATTTGACGTGTTATTACGGTGAAAATTCTCACACACAACAATGATTCTAGACGGAAACTGAACTGGATGCTAATAATTTATCGTTAGGTAAGAGTAAGTATAATAGGTAGGTGCCTCATTAAAGCTACCTTACCGAATTTCTCGGAGCCGGAGCGTTATCAACACGCGCGCGCTAGGGACGAACCTAAGTATATTGAATCCGACAGGTCTGATTCTCTCGCGGATAGATTTCACGCCGCATGTTTCGCGACTCCTGAACAATATCTTACCGCATGATCAAGCTTTAGTTTTTGTTGTATTTAAAATCATTAAAGTTAAGTTTCCAAGAGGTCAATACCAGCAACAAACGCCTTATCATGCCACCGGTGCTCAACAGCCTTCCCAAATGTTTTACCGCTAAAGGAAGAAATTCAAAAAATACAATTTGTCCGTAGCGTTTCGGCCGCGCGGCAAAATATTATAGCTTTGAGCTTTATAGGTAGGTCGGGTAACGAACAGAATGGGCGGAGCATCTTAAAGCGAGAATATGTGATTGGTGGAATAAAGAGAAGGGTATAGATAGAACGGTTCCGCCGAGGGTCCCACGACGTCCCTTCGCCATTGTTCGGAGAGCGGGCGCAGCGAGCGCTACGCCGATCGCGAGTGTCGTGGAAACTGTTGGGAAAATGCTCGAATTCTACACGAACATCAACCCAGGGTTGATGCCGGAGAGCATGCAGCCGCCTCTCACGTGCAACGGGAGAACAGGTCAGTTCTCACTTTTGAGCTGCTACCTTGCAGTGCCGCGAACTTTTACAGAACTTGCGAAACTTTCAAACTTTTTCATAACTCAGTTTTGTAATATTATTTCAAACAACTTTTAAAGTTGTAAATAAAGTTAATAGTGGAGTGAACTTGTGCCGGCTACAAAGTTGGTTTCTGACTTAGTTATTTTTATTTTTTTCACTCAAACAAAATTGAGTTATAGAATTATTGTAGGTAGGAATTATTGTATCCTACCCCACATAAACACCTGTAAAAATTATAGCTACCTTTAGAAAAAGTTACGCCTGTGACAAAATTCGAGAATATAAAAAAAATATAGGTAGGTAGGTATTAATAGGTAAGTAGGTATCTATTGATGCGTATAATGTTATAGGTACATTTTTTAACTGGAAATAATATTTTTAGAAGAAGAATTTTTTACTTACTTAAATAAGTAAATTAGTGCAAGAAATATTCAAGTGACATTAAAAATTATGACTACATTTTGTGTTGTATTAATTAATTTCTTTCAATGTAGTAGATTCTAAAATTTGGTTTTGCTCTCTACAAATAAAAGTTTACACGATGTGCGTGCGTACGTAGGAAGGTAGATATGGTTCTGCGAAATTGAATAATAATTGAATTTTAATTTAATTGAATTATAGTTTAATTTTATTCAATTAAAATTTATAAAATGTGCAATAATCTCAAATATTGAAATAGGGTAAGTGTCCATTGAGCCGAGATTTTGGGAATAATCGTTATAGAGGTAGGTACGCTTTTCCTGTTAAGTTTTCGTTAATATTGTTATCGTAATACTTACCACATAGGTACTTACATTAAATGTTTGCTTAGATAGGTACCTACCTAAATTTGTGAAATAAGTTCGGTACTTATATCAATGTCTCTGAAACATCTTTGTATAAGTACCCAAATTTATAATTTATGTTTAAATTATTTAAACATAAAATAAATGCTTTTAATTACATTGACGACCCGTGTGGTGTAGTGGTTACCACGCCAGTCCACTATTCGAAGGGTTCGATTCCCGACGGGGCAGAAATTTAAATGATGAATTTATATTTCTATTTCCGGTCTGGGTGTTTGTGTATTTGTCTTTGTGTGTGTCCATGGCACCCACGACACAAGGAATCCTAGTGTGGGGCTGTGAGTGTGAAGCGTTATTACATTTTAACTTTACTTTCTTTTGCATTATTGTGATTTCTTTTAATGTGGAACATTTTGTTTGAAACTAAATGCCAACGACCGTTACGCCGGCAACTCTACATCTCTACATCGCTTAATACGAGATGATTACTTACAAAACGTAGATGTCTAAGTGAGATGAAGTACCTACAATGTAAAGTACCTACCTACCTACTATACGATCTAATCGGAAGCATACCTACCTACCTACCTACCTACAAAGGCCTCCTTTTATTTTAAAGTCGGCTAAATAAACAGATTACAGAGAAAGAGAGGGGAAAAAATAATATAAAGAATCAAAATATCGACAACACATTCACGGCCGAAGTTTTTATTTCCTTTTACTTTTCGAAATCGCTGCGCTTTAGGTTTTATTTTTATCGTTTTTGGCTGCTTTTTATCCATTATTAAGGCGTGAGGAACTTCGTTCCCGAGGGGTGCTCCGACCGCAGCCTTTTTTTTCGTACGGTATTAAAAATGAAGCGGACTTCAAAATTAAAAGCGATACAGAAATAGGTATATTCATAAAAGAATCGTTTCTATTCAAAATTGTACGTGTATCTACATCAACCGCAGTAATAGAACTAAGACTAATAATATAAGATAATCTAATATATAAAATTTTCATGACACAATGTTAGTTACCGTAGGTACTCCTCCGAAAGGGCTTGACTGATTTTTACCAAATTTTATATGCGTATTTAGTAGGCCTGAGAATCGGCCAACATCTATTTTTCATACCCCTAAATGTTAAGGTCCATCGCTTACTTTTTTATATGCGTTATATGCGGTACGAATTTCGCCGGTTGAGCTAGTATAAGATAAAAACGAAGACTGACAGAGGTGCATATTTCAATGCAATGCAACACAGCGTGAAAACACGCCTAAAATTTTGCCTCTAGCGGTTACCAAACCCGCGACGGCCGCGAGGCCGCGACTACGCCTAGCTTTGCTAACTTTACACAGCCGAGGTGCTATGAGCAATGTGCGGATAAACGTACCTAAAATAACTTTTACCCACCAAAGGTATTGAATTGAAATAGCTAAGTTAAAGTTGCTTATTTTTATTTAAGGTTATTTGTTTCATGGTTTTATTTAAAACAAACAATTTGAATAGTATTAATACTTAGTAATTGATACTTTTTAGACATTTTTAACTTTGGAACATACCTATTACAACCTTTATAAAGAATAATAATTATTTAAAGTTAGAATGATCTTACGAAGGATAATAAATTTAAAAAAAGGGATAATTTAAGTTATAAGAGAAAAATTGGCTAATAATAATTTTATTTACTTCTATTTACTACCTACTCCCCGTAATATAAGTACTTAGGTATGTTGTTAGGAAAAATTAAACCGTTTCTTAGTTATACAGTAGGTACAACATAAAAACATCCACTGCGACGTCCTTATATCTGCCCAATACATAGGCTATATGTTTTATAATTGAGTAGGTATTCATCGTTATAACTATACTAAGTACCTATATGATTTAAGAGCAAATAGATTATAGACGTGATAGCCACATTGCATATTCATTATTGACTATGCGATGGATAGGTAGTTACTAGCAGGTAAACGCTTACGTTGAATAACGGAATCATTTTTGGACACCAGCTGTGATGCTGTAGATTTCAGTCGCATGAAAATGAATCTAGCCGATTATAATTATTTAAATTTTGTGATTGAAACATACACTTAAAATAACTTAATAATTTCTTAATTAGATTTTGTCAGCTTTGTAAGTAGATACCTTTGTCAAAGTTATAAGTCAACAATTCTAGGGATTCCTCTTGAACATAGGATGCTGAAAACTTGATTGAGATGATATTAGGTAGGTATATCACGGACTAAACGATTGTGCGCTTATTGCTGTAACGACTTTTTAATGTAATCACTTCGGCATTTAATACATAGGTACATCTGCATTAAGACTGGGAAGATTTTAAATTATTCGATTCGTTTAAATTTATACCTACTTCTGATGACGAGACTAAGTAGGTAGGTACATTGAATGGCTATTACGGCAAAATGCTCGATAGATAACATCGCCTCTACCAAGCGATAAGTAGATAGATATTCTTACTGAGATTAAACAAGCTATTCGTTGTAAAACTTTTAAAGGTCAATTTATGTAACACTAGCTGTGCCACGCGGTTTCACCCGCGTTAAAATACTTGATAGCCTATAACCTTCCACATGAATGTAGCTATCATATAGAAAAAGAATTTTTAAAATCGGTCCAGTAGTTTCGGAGCCTATTCACTACAAACAA
>DWAV01002007.1:0-12022 GCA_018231305.1 Noctuana lactifera | reverse complement strand
TTCTGCATATGCACGTACGTACATGTGCCGTACAAATAATCATGTTGATGAGCACTTGAGCACCTAGAGCCCATTAGTGAGTTTTGGCTTAGCGCCGGAGATATGTAAGTTGGCAGTAGAACGTGGCTTCAGACATGTTTAGAGCGCCAAACAATGTAATATAGGCTGCAGTTAGGTTCGGGAAATTCGGTAGGAAAATATCATGTTTGCCGCCTAAAGCGTTTACGATTTGTTCAAACATTGAATGCAAATTCAACGTATTGCAAAAAGGAATGCAAATTCTTTTATCCCTCATACAGTATGTGTGCCTTCAGCGTAATTTGGTTGAACCTGTACATATAGCTGTAAAGTTTTTAACCTACGATTATGGTGTAGTAGCAAATGAACGACGCCAGGTAGGATAAGTGACGGTATAACATCAATAATAATTTATCCTATCTTAAACTTGACTACCCGTGGTTACCATGCCGATCCACCATTCCACCAAGGATCCACCGAGGTCCTGGGTTTGATTCCCAGAGGGGCAAAAGTTTGAATGACGAATTTATATCACTGTTTCCAGACTGAGAATTTATGTAAATGTGTGTGTGCCAAGGCCCTCACGACAAAGGGAAATCCTAGTGTGTGGCCTTTTATTATTTATCAAGCATCATTCACCGGAATATTTGCATCAATAACTTCCAATTACTACTTTACCGAACAGGCTTCAAGAATGGAAATAGAACCTATATTCCAGATAAAAGATCTATCTCTCAATGCGGAGGAGAATTCATGATTGAATCTCGTGACCTATAAGATGTATTTCTTAACACAGCCTGCGTCTCTGTGCCTTCAGAACCTGCTTCACTGGCGACGAATGACGGTCGATGTTAGTTATTTATTTAACGCCTATTTTACTGTAGACTATTTAACATCAGTTGACATGGTCGTTTGCTAAATAAATAAATCCACATAAATAAAAATCGCGCATCATACTTCAGAACGGCTGCACTTAAGAACGAATTCTTGTCTAATTAATCTCCATATAAAAGTGTGGAAGATTGAATCGACAAATTAATGCTCAGTTTCTTACATTGTTTTATATGAAACATAAAAAAATCGAGTTCAATATTATATTTAAAGTGTAATAAATATCGTTCAACGTTCGCGTAATAATAAAGTCAAGAAAGAGGAATAAGGACATTTAGAGAACATAATTCCTTATTAGTACCTACTCGTACACCCGTGCAAAGCCGGGGCGGCAGCTTGTTACACAGCAGTAGTTTACGATTTACGATTAATGAAAGCATCAAAATACTTGAGGCCGCAGTGACAAAATCTTTAATCGCTTTACATTCATGGTCAGACAAGTTCAGTTGTTCTGTCCGTCGATCCGAGGGGCTTCATAAGCAAAGATAGCAAAGCATGTTGCATGGAACCGGTACTAGAATTGAATACCGATTGCGATTAGCATCGAGATGGGGAAGGCAGATTAAGAATAAAGGGAGATAGATATCCACTTCTGTTATTCGTGACGGCTTCGAATACTTTTCAATAAATTATATTGTTAATTTACTCTCAACTTACTTTTATCCTCAAAAAATATTTATTATACTGCATTTAAATGCTCTGTCGCCTTCAAAAGAAGCCCTTAGTCGAAGTTGAGGCGGAAAAATACTTACAGCCAAATACGTAACCTCCTCCTTTTTGAAGTCGGTAATAACAGTAAAATTTGTTTTCAAATTTGATATATTTTGTCATCTGGCAACCATCATACCCATTTCCTTGATAGCTCAAGCAAATAGGCGTACGTTTACGAGCCAATAAATTTCACCTATTCCCCAACTAAAACCACAATTCAATCCCAAATTGCCGGTGTGCAATAACATAAATACGGCTCATTTACAAACCGCTCATAAACACCCGGTCATGTGCCGGTGTCACTAATTACACTGTAATTACCTTGTATGACATCGTTATTTATATTAGTTGTATTGTATTTAATTCAAGCAAATATTAATATTCGCAGTTTGTTGATACTTTGCCGCGTGTTTACTGCGTTTGTGGGGTTATACTTGGCAGCACGCGCGCATCGAAGCTAAAGCATGAATGCATGCATGCGGTTCGAGCATACATTGATGTAGGTACTTGAATCTTAAACAAGCGTTTCTCTAGTTAGTTCTCAATTGGGTAGTTAGGTTAGGTTAGGTTAGGATAAATTTAAACAACTAAAGAAGTTTTATAAAGATCCTTCCTATATATCAATATTTAACTGCAGCTATTAACATCAGTATCAATAGCCGATCACATTATTTTCTAACGTGACGCCACCAGATTCGTCACGTTTTAATAGAACACGTTCTGGAGATGAAATGAGAACCCGACGGTAACATAACATGGAATAACAGCTATATCTCGCGACTCGTGCAAAGGATCCCACTATACTCGCCGCGAAACGCACGTGACTTAAGTTTGAAGTACTTTATGGAAACACACGGGCTTGCAACATAGGCAGTTCCAGTATATGAGACATAGAGTTTATAAAGAGAACTTTAAAATGTCAAAATATTTGTGCAAGTAGTTATTTAAAACTCGTAGAATATAGAATAGATAATTAAACTGTGTATTTATTTCATTAATATTAATTTACATAATAATATTATAATAAACAGCCATTCTTGCTGCAGCGCTATACGGTGCAATTTATTTCTCAAACAGTTGCATTCTGAAATTGTATATTTGCTGTAAATATTATAATATATAAATATCTATATGTGATTGTACTATGTCGCATGTGATTCCGCACCGCATGTTAGATAATGTAAGTCAAAGCCAGATCATACAGCGTAGCACTTGACTGCTTAAATGGCAATAAGACTCCAAACTCTTCGTGTTTCTCACCACGTGGATTTATTAATACATATATAAGCATATTGTGTATTGTTTTCTAATGTATCGTCGATGTGAAGTTTTCTCTCCTTGCTCCTTTCTGGTTAAGACAACCGCGGCCGTAACGCTCGCACTCTCAATCTGTATGCCGACAGCTTCACTCTCAACAGAAAGCGCTCTTCCGATGGCCACTCGTAAGGGCCGCTTTTGTTCGAAGGTCCACAATCGCGCACTAAGTAACCGCGTGATTTAGAGAAACGAGGGGAGAGGTCGTTCGACTTCCAATGGTACTGAAGTGTTAACGAAATGGGAGCGAATGAATGGGGTGATAGTCCACGAACGGAGATTGTCCAAAAAGAGGTTTGACGATTTACTAATAGCTAGAATGTAGTAGTAACAAAGTAAATGGACGAGTAAATCACAGCTCATACCCGAGAACTGGAATCTATGAAAAGGCCCTGCCTTATCTAACTAAGACAGCCATGACCAACGGCTTAACGTGCCTTCTGAAACATGGAACCGCGCATGAAATTTACCACTAACGGTCACCCATACCAATACTGACCGCGCCCAAGATTGCTTCATCTGTGAGTTCTCCTCCGCACTAACGGCGAGGCTATGCGCACTTGACTCCCTAACGCTATTTTGATCTGTATTATGTATCTAATGTCCATTATCCTCAAATACTAAGCTAATGTAAGCAAAAGTAGAACAGAGTTAAGTTGTGTATAAAAAGTTGTCTTAAAGACATACTTCCCTGTGATACTCAACTACATTCAGTATAGGATTTAATCATAGAGTTACGTTTAATTATATTCCACGGCTTAGTGTAGAGTTTAATTATACGAAAGTTACACGACACACTCAACCGGGATACGAACTGCTGTAACGTTAATCGGGGCTTAAAACTTAAAATCTGAGCGCTCGAGTTTCTTTTTTTTTCGGATAAAGTTTTGCCCGGATTTTCATAGAGTAAAGCTAAAACTTAATTCTAGTTTTTCCAACTACCAGGCACCTATTGATCGACGATCTTAAAAACTAGACCCTATTAAAACTAGCTAACCACTCCGAGTTTGAAGCTTTACTAAAAACTTGTCAGCTCCGCAAAATGTACGTAAAAATCAACAAACTTTCACCGGGCCTTTGTTACTATAACTCGGCTCTTGAAAGTTGTTATGTTGTGTGTAGCAGCGATGGGCGATAAGCGATGTTCTTTCTTAAGAATAATATATAATAACAGTTACAAAATATTGGAAAAATAATAAAAAATATACTAATTAGATGCTAGTCTCTGGAACTACCAGTCTGACTTAAAAAAATATTCTTGAGGATGGTTATAACCTTCCTCAAGCCTATAGCCTAAGGCCTATCAAACATTACGTTACAATTCTTAATGCGAGTGAAACCGCGGAACTAGTGTATTTATAAGTCAATTTATAAACACAAATATTTCTTATAGAATTCTCTTCCTCTTACTCGGATATAAAAAAATATACGCATAAAAGATTTTGTAATCCATAAAAGTGACATGAAAAGACGATATCAAACCATTCCTTCCATTATGCGCTTTCGATTTGAAGAAGGACGTTGATAAAAAGGTTATCCTCTTTATTGAGGATGACGATGGTATTATGAGATACGAAGTAGGTATGACGGCGAAGACGGACCACGGTTTCCTTAAAGGATTTCTTTTCGAAAAACGAGAATATGTGTTTACTATTTCAGAAGATTTCGTAAGAATTACTATAATAATAATCATTTATTTGATTGAAACAATAATTTTAAACAGTCCTGTAAATCAAAATATTATTAAGCATTTAATATGTTAGTATTTTTGGTCAGTAACCTTGGTCAGCACCATAATACCGTATCCGAAAAAATGCCAAGGTGACTAATTGAGAGACGTATTGACGCGTAACTTAAAATTAGTTCATTTTTAACAGTTCTGATAACCTTGTTTTAAACACTTGAACTGTATTTAAGGTTTAAACTATAAAACGGTTTCTACTAGAATATACATTAAAAAAAATAGTGGTCGTAAGTTTAACCACTACAAAGAACCATGGAAAAATACATCAAAGTCAAAAGATGTTGAGTCTTATTAGTTTCTACACTCTTTCTCTAACATTAATATCTATATAATAATTATTAAGTCAATAAAGCACGTACACGCAACACCAATAACAAAACCTATCAGGGTAACATAGTTACCAACCCGAGCAGAGAAGAAACATTCAATTCTGACAGGTCAATAGCATCTCAAACTTTTATCTGCTGAATAAGTTTATGACAAGGTATTTTCTGCGACCAGTGAGATAAAGACTTACAATTAAATTCCTTCCTTTCAGTCTTTATTGGCGCGGGGATCTATCACTTTGATACGCCCCAATAGTCGTTCTGAATAAGGGCAAAGTTTCCAGCGTTTCGGAGTTTAGTGCCCCAACTCCGTGTAGTGCCTACTTGTTGGCAAGAGATTATTTTTACAGGCGGTTAAGGTCTTCAAACTTTCAACGTATTTCACGTTGAGTTTCACTGTAACTAGGCATAATATATGTCTTGTATCTGAGAAGGAGAAGTTTGTAAAGAATTAGTGCTGAAATACGGCGTTGTACTAGTTTTGGCTTTTCTTGAAATATTGCTTCTGCCAGATTCTTGTATGCATGCTCCGGTTTAGGTTATGTTTTGGTCTTGATAAGTTTTGTCAATTCTTCTAGATATGTACATTAATTCTGTCCAAATTCACAAGGAAGTCGCCTGAACAGGAAGACATCTGAAACATGGAAAACAACAAATGCTGACTTATACGGCGTATATTAGAATGCAACCTATCGCCTAAATAAAACGTGACCTTTAAACACGTCCCTGGAATCTTCACTCCAAATCCTCCCTTACTCACAGCGGGATCCCTAGGTGAGTAATGACGGGCAACGTGGACGTAGATATCGGTATGTAGATTTGGAGCCCGTTTTGCGACGGGCCATCAACAACAATAAAGAGGGTCGAAGTGCGAAGTACGTGGTTAGCGTGTTATTGTGACCTTCTGAGGCAGCTTGGAGCTTGATATTTAAAGAACCTAATATAGTAGCTCTTGTATATGATATAAGGTCCCAAATTGTACGCTCGCAAGATTAAATACTTTCAGCTCCATGCTGTAGTCATAATTTAGATATCTGTATCCAAGATGTGAATAAATAAATGGAATCTAATCTTCGGCTTTCAGTCTACAAAGCATTTGATGTTGTAGTCACCAATGCATATAATAATATGATCTTACCGAAGATATAAAAAAGAGAAATGACAGCAGGGGCTTAAATATTGTGCGTGATCGTCTGCTACTTCAGCACTAAAAAGATACACATGTAACAAAGACCTATATTCAGTTGCCTCAAAAAGTCGTTAACAGCGGTTTAAAAATTTCAAGCGCCGGAAATAATAGTAAATCGTCAAAGGAATCTTGACCCGACAATACTACATATCTCTCGAAATGACCTTGACACATCTCGGTATCAAAAACAATATCTTCGTAACCTCATAAACCCCTCGTAATTGGTGGTCGCCGCCGAAGCCCCGACTATAAAAGATAATGGGAGCTTTTCTGTAAATTGTAGCGTTATTTCCGCTATCAGGCAATAAATGGGTGTTCAGGATTCAGGTTCGTAGGCAGTTGGAGTTGAACTGTTTGATTCTTGGTACAGTTTTTCTGTAATTGCTATCGTTGTTTCTTATCGCGTGTTTATTCGAATTTTTGTTCATTTTTGCTATCTTCGTGAAGTTCATTAAGCATTTTAGTGAGTGTTTCTGAAGAAACCCACGTTTAGGCTACAAGGAACATTTCGGTTAGAAGGTCGGTTCATAATTTAGATATTTTTCTTATATTTGTGTTAGAATACAAAGCGGAATATCTATTAATTTTACGTCCTAAGTCCTATGGCAATAACTTTTAACTCTTGTACTTATTTCGTTATCTTTTGTTCATTTATGACTTTAGTTTAATTATTAGTTATTAAAATATCTTTAAAATTCTTAATCCTTTCACAAAAATTTTAATTGCAACACCTCCAAATTAAACAGTCATCAATCAACAATAACATCCCAAAAACCAGTATCGTATCATCAGGAAAACATTCATGAACCTGATCGATTATGAAGGATCACGATCCATCATCAATATCCAGTGATAATCAGTGATGCATACGCGTATTGACAAGCCACGGTATCAGTTAATGCTCACGCCATACATCAAACGGCGAATGTGGCACAACTATCACTGACCCAATATTTCATCGTCGGCTTTGCTCATCGAACTCTGAAATTTATGACGGCCGACGATTTTGGTGACAGAAAGGTGATAGCCACGGAATTAGTAGAATGGATTAAGGCCATATTATAATATGAGCAGTGATAGGGTTTCCACACGCATTTGAACTTGGTTTTATCGTTTCGGAACGTCCGAGTTCGATCTCGAAGCGATAGAATTTGTATAATACAGATGGATTGATAATGATTATGATACTGATTATGATATAATATGACACTTTACCTGATGTCCAATGACCATCAAATGTCCTGATGTCCAATGCCCATTGACTATTGGACAGCGTCCATTGAATATTGAAAGCCTCGCTCTATACGAAGGATATTGGGATACTCAACACCTCTTGAAAGGCTATTTATACTAACTGAACTTACTTTCAAGTGCCAGCAAAATACGCGGCATGAGGTAAGTATTTCGTTCTAAGCCTACCAGTCTAAACCAAGCGGATGGAAAATAGCCCAATTCCAGCAAGTAGCCCCGGCACACCAAAACACCGAAAACACTTCAATCCCTTAACCAATCACTCGCAGAGTACAAACCCCAGCGCTCCAACCACATTTGCATTTGTTCAGCGTACGGGTCACCGCTTAAATAGACTTACACCCTCACTACGGAACCCTGTTGCATTTGTATTTTAGAAGACAGTTCCAGCAAATCCGATTGTTGTAATGATTATAGGCCTGTCCAATACGTTCCTCCGAATGCTTTATTAACAAACTTCGATTTAAGTAAAATTTCAAAACGCTGCAGCATTTTTAATAAAAATGCTTCAAATATTAGCTAATACAGTGCAGTGTATCATTATCCAAATAAAAAGACTAAGTTAGGTCATATTAAGGCAACGAATCACTTTTGCCCGCGATTTAAAGTATAACGCTCGAGCTATATTAAAAATTCCTTCAACGTACCAACGAAAAATGATAACTATTTTGTACTACAATATTTCAGTTCAAATTGTGTTTTCAACCTTAAGGCTTTGTAGATAAACATCATACGTTTTATAACTGTAAGATGACCATTCCTCTGTTGTTGTACCTTTCAAGAAAAACTATATATTTTGGCAACAATATTACTACAGTGCAGGAATGGAATATATTTCAAGAAAAACATTGCACATTATAAAATGAAGTTTTCTGAAGGAATAATATTTCTGTTAAATGTACTTATTTATTGTATACCTAATAGCGTCACAGTAAAAAGACTAGAAAAAAGCTTACTTACCTACATACGAGTAACATTAAAATCACTTAGTGCTAGCGCGTCTGAAAACTAATTTAACCAAGTTTAGGTCATAAGTCGTGTGCATAAAGTTCAAAGTGGCTTACGGTTTAATCTGCTAAGCTGGAAGGTCGTTAGGGGTTGATAGAACTTGCTCTAATGCGTGCGAACAACGACAGACATCGTATAATTGGATTCTTCGAAGCTTTCCAAGTTCGCGTTATTTAGCATCGAGCATGTTCTTCTTGATTTTATCCCACACTTTCTGATTTTATATTAAACCAATATCTCTTTAAGTTTAAGGACATAAGTGCCATCGATAAAGTAGGTACCTATCACACATATCCCCAATAAACCGTGCGTAAATATTGTGTTTAAAAATCCTTAATCATACAAAACATTTTACACAAAGAGCCCATTTCTTTAGTATATTTTATGTTATAATCCTTTTAAATTTTCTTGTAGACTTAAATGGCTTATAAAGTAAATCCTTGTTCATACAAAGGCCTCGTAAACACGAGGTTTTTTAGAAAATAGCAAAACATTATAGAATTAACGGTTAGGTAAATGAAATCATCCAGTTGCTGATCAAAGATCTTTTCTCGACCTTCTTTTATATATTAAATTAGGAATGTCTGTTTGTAGCCACTTAACTTATAAATTACTCAATTGGTTGAGTTATAAACAAATTAAGTTCTATCAGCTGTAGGTAGATAACATTATACGATACACAAAATGTTCGAATAATATACCAAAACGGCAAAGACAAAAATGATGTATTTGTTTTACTTTAATTATCATTTTGCTCTAGCAGCTTTGAGAACTGCCTTTAGAACCTCGGTTAAAGGTAAACTCGTAAATAGAAGTAAAAGATTAATTAGGCTTTTGCTAACAGTTAGAACTGATAAGAAAATTAAGTTAGTCCAATAAATGGAGCCTAAATCAAGGCCCATCCGATACTCTCTCCCCCCCTCCCTTCCTCCCTTACTACGCCGCCGAGTACTGTACTATTACCAAGAATATTTATTTTTAAGGGTGAATCTTAAAACTCAAAATATGTGGCATCCTATTAAGGACTAAGGACTTAATAGTGACTAAGTATGGATAATGCACTTAACCGCATGTAACACAACCCGTTTGGTATAGTTAGTGGTCTATGGTCTATCGGTATGGTGCATACCGATCCATAATTCGTAGGGCCCTGGGTTTTCGAGATTTTCCAAATTAAAATATTAGCTTCTGCTTTATCCAACTCCACAATTCGCTTAATAATTCTTTCTCTTTTAGCTATATATGCGGAGCGACCTTGTCCTCTTATTTACAAACATCAATAAGTCACCTAGTAGGCATTCAGAGAGTTAAACCCTTTTCCAGTACTGTACCTTTGCTATGTATTTCAATAAGAATTTCGGACATTCCGTTGTGGAGAATGATTTGGAATATTAAGTGTACGCGATCCTGAATATTCTTCACGCGCCTTGACAAATAGGCAGCCCTTTTGTGGTTGAAGCTAGCATGATTACTAGGCGACCTTTTTCCACACGCATTACATTCAATCCTTACTGAGTTATAGTTGCAAATTGAAGTAATCTTTCATGAACTTATTATTTCCATTCCGTATCTATTTTGTTGAAGGAATTTGCTGAGACTTCTAGGAA
Source organism: Noctuana lactifera (assembly GCA_018231305.1). Classification (NCBI taxonomy): domain Eukaryota; kingdom Metazoa; phylum Arthropoda; class Insecta; order Lepidoptera; family Hesperiidae; genus Noctuana; species Noctuana lactifera. The sequence continues at coordinate 1,963 of DWAV01002007.1, read as the reverse complement.
TATGTTGTTGTGAAATTCAGTCGGTTTATTAAAACGCTCCTAAGAAATGGAGGATAAGGTTTTATTAAATAAGGATAAGATGAAAATAAATATTTGTTGGCGTGTACGAGCCAAGTTGCCACAACTTTTTTTAAATAATTATCTGATATAATATTAAATACATGTCTACCGGAGAGCACTGCTTACCTGTAACTCAAATTTGTCAAAAATTACTTTATGCACCACAGGTTCTCACAAAGATGGATTTTAGGAATAGAATAAGTCACTAAGTATTGTAAATTCATTTGATAATAAGACGTTGTGTAAGTATAAAATAAACAAAATTATTATTAAAATGTAAAATACAGATTTTAACCAGTTTTTGGGAAGAAATTAACAAACTGTTTTCGTTGCGCAATACAGATATTTTATTCTAGATTTAGAATCAGAATGGTACGAGTAAGTCAAGGTCTTAAACCTATTCGGCTGAATCTGGAAAGATTACTAGTCGACCTTCGCTCGTCTATTCCTTTCAATCTCTTAGTAGAACCAACGGCGGACAGATTGAATTCATCACCCACATCTACATAATAATACTCGTATGTAGGCACAATACATGGATTCTGTCGAAAGTGTCAAAAATTGTGGTTCTGTTTTCTGTTCGGGCCAATGCTATATTGCGCTACGAGATAAATACCAGTCGTCAAACCTCGGCGGAGGTCCTTTGCGTGGTTTGACAATATTCGACACTGGTTGGCGATTTCGGATTCGAGCGGGGTAGTCGGTTGGTGGCGTATTATTTAAAATACGTATGACTTGAAAAAATATATCGGTTATTAGCAATAAATCAAGAAATACCGACATTTCGTGATGTGCCCAGGCAGATCTCGATCGGCCCGTTTTAACGATCGGCCTACGACATGTAAACTGTGTTACGTACCTGGATGGCGTGCTCGTACCGTTGTTAGTATGCAAAGTATGTTCAGAGCCCACGAAAACTCAGCACTAAATTAAGCTGTTTAACATATTAAAGAAATGTTTTGCATAAATCCTCAAGTAACTTCGACCGTCGATTATGCAAAGCAACAACGTTGTCTATAACCGTATACAGGCAGTATACGTTCTCATGTTCGCATATATTTATGTTTACTATTATTTACATTAAAGACTTAACGTACTGATTAAGTATCTGACGATCCTTGTAGTGCAGTGTTTACAATGCTGATCTATTCCCGGTTCTATTCCCGGTGGTTAAAATACCGGTTAATATTTTTAGTTTTTTTTGTTTGTTTCATAGTTTAGTTTATTTTTATTTTTATTTGTATACCTGTAAAGTAAATATGGTTTGATCTTCATGATTTATTATATTTTATTTATTTATTTACATTTCACCTTTGTGCTTACACATATTTTAAATACTTTTGTCTTTGTCTTGCTCCTTATAACAATTTGTAACAGTATAAATAAAGGAGATCCATAGAGTATATATCGTATGAAAATCTGTATAATCTGTTCACTTAAAGAAGAATGCTAATAATCCCAGAGTGGCATTACCGCTCTGGAGTTTCTTTAAAACCATTACTAGGATATTGGGGCATTTGCATAACCATCAAAGACATTAAACCGTCGCATTCGGGCTTGATTTTAAAGGAAGTAACTTAATGACATCGAATCTCTTTACAAGACATTTGAAATTGGGAAATCCGGAACGTGAAAATCAGCTGAATATAAAATTTTGTCTACATTTTTCGCATTTACAATTTACTAGTGGTTTCCTAATGTTCGAAATTTGACCGGTAGGTATTCATAAAAATTGTGTTTTACTAATATACAAAGCATATTGTATTGTATTTTCTCCATTTGTAAATGTCACTCGATCTTTATTTTCAACCCTGCTACATTTACAACGATTGATTGAAATAAATTTCATGACCACTAGCGCCATCTATTAGCGAATGATATGCAACTGTTAAAGTTTTATTTT